>JAQBSW010005166.1:0-60451 GCA_029291075.1 Eudiplozoon nipponicum
CCTGCGGTCTGTTGTCCTCTCCGTCAGCTGTGGAAATTGACACTCATTCGGAAATTCTTCGGAACGACAAAGACAAACTTGGCAAGCATAAAAAACTTCTGGTGGTTATAACACCAGTTCTTTGGAGCATATTTATTAAATGATTGCGGAGATCTCGATCGCCGCCTACCATTATAATTTGACTTGGAAACGAATTTTGGTCGAGCATTCACTTGATTTATCTCGGATTTGGTAATGGCCAATCCTTCTAGAACTTTGGCCATGTTCGCCACTGTTCTCTCTAAGGAGGAGATTCTATCATCTTGCGGGGTGAAGAAAAGGATGATGGATTCACTTTGGGTTCCAAAACCCTATATTCTAACTCACATCTCTCAGATAAGTCATCTATAGAGAGAGTGTTGGGGAGCTGTCTGGCAAAGAGTTTTAATGTTTGGGGAAGATTGTTAATAAAAACAACCTTAGCCTCATGGTCAGAAATGTTGGTTTTATACCAACGTTTCCGTAATTCCCTCAGTATTTCTATGGGGCCAAGATTTGGCATATCTAACTGCGCATATTTGTTTATTATCTGCTCAGTTTCAGTGGGTCCAAGCAAGGATTCTACCTCGTTTTGTAGGCCCAAAATGGGATTAGGTAGCTTCCTAATGGCCTCAAGCTTAGGATAAATCCGTCGCTGCAATTCAGAAGGTAGTTTAGCAAAAACCTTTGACAGTTTTTGATGACTGTCATAATCAGGAAACGGGGAGAAAGCGGAGTCTACGCGCATAAAAAATAACTCACTATCTCCATCCCAAACAGGAACATCAATATCTAAAATTGGACCTGACATTTTAACCATCTTACGGGATCTTAAAAGCATAAATTAAAAGCAATATGAAAATATATAAATATACTTTAACGAAACGCTTACCCACAAACAGCTTCCACGGTTGAATAAGAGCAGAACAAAGAAGTCACTGTTTCCAACAATCCGAAGTTGAGTTGTTGAGTACGTACGGTGCCGTTTTGTACGTAGAAAAGATGAACAAAGGACCCGTTGGCCTTTGATGCCGATGTGTTATTATTATCCCCACAGATTTCCCAGAAAACCACAATCACGGTAAAGAAAACACAAATGTCAATCTATTATTATTATATCCCCCAACACAAACCGCGAATATATATATATACCCAAAAAAATTCACAGATGGCCACGATCACGGTAGATAAAACGCAAATCTTAATCGATTTTTATCCCAAATAGATGAAAAAGGAAGTCAATTTTATTTATACCAAAAAAATCAGAACAATAATCAATATCCTGGCGCGGTCGCCAATTTTGTAAACGCCCCGGCTTCAAGTAAATGCCGTACGACGTTACAAACTCGGTTAAGGTGCTCTGAATAGAGATTAGTTACTGATATGGGGGCCCTTAAGAGGGCCTGGTAATGCGTTCGCTTTAAGTCTTCAGAGTTGAAGATGTCCTAGAGCCTTGGGTGGACTCTGGTTGAGTTTTCGCTCCCGTGGTTGAGCTGTGATCGCGTTGTGGATGGTGTCCTGCAGGTCCTGCACTCAATTGGCTCGTCTCTCCGGTATCCCGCAACAAGATGAGTCACGGATGTAGTTAGTTGTTGGTGAAACGATCAAATCACCAGCGTAGGTATTGACAGCCGACAGAGCGCACACGTATTGACAGCCGACAGAACGCACACGCGTGAAGCAGGTAGAAGGCAAACGCCACGACTGACTTGCATGGTAAATTACCGTGCTTAAATAGCATGCAATATGTGTACTTGCATACTAATGGTTAAACGTGGTTAAACGTGGTTAAACGGCAATTTGAATTTTTCTCATTGGAGCAACGTAAATAAATTTGAATTTAATTTACGCAATATGTCGGCGATTGATTTGTGTCGTTACAATAAATAGGGCAGTTTAAACTAATATTTCCACTTGACATATTGATTGTTAATTTATTAAGGAAAATCATGATGAGAGTGGTTTCAAACAATTCGGTACGCAATCCGAAAATCAGGTAAATGATTAGAAGCACGTCACGCGAACCTGATTTCTTTTGACGTCAGCCACCAGGCATATGTAGGAATATCATAGCATCGCTAAATAAACCGCTACCATAGAAAAAAAACCCTATATAAATCGCAAAACCTCCTACTATAAGAATCTGCAATATGTACTTGATTATTCTTGCTGGTTCTATTGGCTGCTCTACGTTAATATTCGTTGCAAAATCGTTTCCCGTGACATACTTTTATATTCATTTTGCCCCGATCACACTTCATGAGTAAATTGGTAATATCTAACCTTGTTAAAACGTTTACATCACAAATCATTACAAAGCCCAATCAACTTTTCCGTACAAAAGGAGTTCTGTTAACGGTTCTAAGTTAATCTCATTTAAGTTTATAGTCATAAAGTCAAAATGTACATATAAATTATAAAAATCAATATTTTTTAAATTTAATTCGATTCAAGGCTAATTAAATTCCTCAACCTGCGTAAAACGGTTCCTGTCCTGATTATAGAGGATAATATCTCCACATAAAAATTAATTTAACTTTTATTTATAAACATCTGAAGTTATTTTAACGGCTCAAATTTATTGGCCGACATATTTACAAAACGAAATTCAAATTTCATTACGCGGTACCAATTAAAACAAGCAAAATTTGCCGTCAACTAATGGTTTGCGACCTTGCGTCTGCACATATATATAAGCACGATGCATTTACCATGCAAACACATTTGACACTTCTGTTCTTCGTGTTATGGGTGGTTGCTGCCGCTCTATCTACCTACGTCGACTTCTGGACTTGCGTTTACCACGCTGTCATGTCGTCGCTTAGACTTCAGTTACGCCAATCTTCTTGTTGCTGCCGAATTAGTCATATGTAATCGATTATCTATTAATCGGACTTCTACGTGTGCCAGCCACCACGGAGTAGCCGCAGATCTTCAACAAGACAATTCTGAGCATACGAGCAGCAACTCACATCACCGGATTCGACAACTCTATTTATTCCGGTGCATCCACTCGAAGGAACACCAGTCAACCAATCGGAGCACTCAGCAAGTGTCTTGAAGTACTTCTAAACACTACAAAACTATTTACATTTTACAGCATTTGCCGGTGAACTCTTTTCCGACACTGATTAGATCAACCAACAGTAACTGTATCTCATTATCTTCGACTTTGTTTTCTTCTAATAACGTCGCACGGCATTTACTTGCCGTTTCTTTATATTTTAATATTTTGTTTGGAATTTTCATTGGATAGTTTTAGACGCTGAGAATTAATATATATGCTATTGTGCGATCGAAGTAAGTTCCGTGCGGCTATACAAGAAGAAAAGACGTGTTATGTGAGAGCAATTGCTGTGGGTAGCCCTTAACAGGGACTAAAAATCTTTCACCGAAAAATGTCGTGAAAGCTTATGAATGTTGCAGTGGCGATAGTTTCTAGACGTACTTCTAGACACTTACTTAGTTTTCAGGTTGGTTGGCTGGTGATCCATTTTTGTTTGTGCACCGGAATAAGTAGGTTTATCGAAACCTTATATGGAAGTTGCTGTTCGAAGGCTTAGAATTGTCTTTTTGAAGATCTTCAGCAACAACGTGGTGGCTGGCACAAGTAGAAATCCGATTAATAGATGATCGATTTCGTATGACTAGTTTTGTAAAATCAAGAAGATTGGCGTTTCTTAAGACTAAGTGACGAAATGTCACAGCGTGGTAAACGCAAGTCCATAAGTTGGCGTAAGTAGAGGGTCAAGAGAAGAAAGCGAAAACAATCACACGTAGTGAGCAGAGCAGAAATGTTTTTCGTGTTGATTACATCATGTTTATATATAAGCGAAGCTGCACGCCATTGATCAACGGTAATTTTGATTGTTTTGTTTGGTACGGTGTATTAAAATTTGATTTTGATTTTGGCAATATTTCGGCGAATTAATCTGAGCTGTTACAAAGAAAAAGGCAAAGACAACATAAAATATAAGTATAATCCCGTGCACATTCGTTTCGGGCTTAATGGCAACTCATCAGTAGGAGCCGATGCTACGCCTTATACTCACCAAATATTTTGGTGAGGAATGTGAGCAAAAGGACGGCAAAATCTCCTATACGAATGCGTAAACGGGCAGTAGTGAAGCTAACATTATATAAAGTCTTCGATAATGTGATTTCGAAGCCAAATCACTATAGATAATATACAAACCAAGATTGTAAAGTGTATCAACACTATGGCTGTTGAGTCAGTAAACGACTCCAGGATTATGGTACCGAAATATTAATTAGTACAAATACAATCGGTTTCAATTTATGCTAGGGATCGCCAAAAATGAGAATACCTGTTACTCCAGAAAATCCATACACTCTGACCTTGATCGATATCAGTTAAAAAATTTTGCGGAAATCATGACATCATCCAATTAAAAATGTAACAGTGAGATACTGCTGTGGCGGAGACCTAATACCTTACTGGCGACTCATCAGTGTCTTGTGACTAAGACTTCAGTGGTAGTTCAGTTCGCCTAAACTGATGACAATGCAAAAATATTCGAAAAACACCTGGCAACGTTTCAACCGTTCGGTACTAAGCGCAATGGGCTGAAGAAAGGAATAGAAAAAAGTTGGGTTAGAAATTATATGTTGCTGAGAACTAATATAAATGCAATTTTGTATTAGGTGTTATGCACTTAGTAACAATTTAGTTCAAATATAACCCGAAAGATAAACAAAAGTCAGTATGAATGGATAGTATAATCTTGTGTGCACATTTGTTTCGCATTTAATGGTAACTCATCAGTAGGAGCCGGTATTACGCCATATACCCACTGACGCAGGTGCACAAAAAATTGATTTTTGTGTTTTTAGCCCACCTGCCAAGACGACTTAATTTATAGGTTATTGGCTGGTTTTAACTGACATTTATATTTTCTCTAACTTTTAATTTTCTTTGAGCTGTGCACAGATAAGTTGGAACAAGCAGTGGCTGTTACTCGATGCGAACGCTTCTTCCATTTCTTCAGCCTGCCTGGTCGAAAATTATTCGAGGTGAGCTTTTAGACTGTGCTTAATTTGGCGTCTTACATTATGAGCCATGGTAGGTGGAATTTGATGTCTTCTTAAGAGTATCTCCATAGATTTTACAGATAATCGATGATTATTTCTACGGAGTCCTACATTTCTACATACAGTAGTAATTGGATCGTGCATTTTGTAACTTATCTTCGAACAAATAAAATTAAACTTGTTACTAGGGACGTAACACTTCATACACAATTTAAAAATCGGTTTGCTCGCGCAAATATCCTATTCGCCTAGGGCTCAGACGTTAGAGCAGCATAACAATCAGTTCGCTGTTAAAGTATCTCAGCGCTTAAGTGTTGAAGTAATTTGTAGAATTTAAAATTCCAACTGTGGAACTTTATTGTTTTATTAAGGCTACTATCAGGTTGATCACTGATAGATCTGTGTGGCAAAATATGTCAAATGTCATAAAATCTTGGATAAAAAAAGTGTCGGGTGACAAACTTGTACCGTTTGGCGACATACTAAGGCCGAAGTAAAAAATTTGGCATAACGGTGGGTCGTTTTATGCGCGTACATATTGATATTGTAGAAATACTAGAAATCTCTGGGCAGAGATATATCCTCAGGATGGTTGACCGTTTCATTAGTCAGTTTTTAGTTGCGATCATTAAGGACATGACAGCCCAGTAAGTTCTAATTATTCCCTTGCATAAACAGGTATCACAATATTGTGTATCAGTAATGGTCATTAGTTATAGTTGGAGTCAGTTTATGTCTGAACTTTATCGGGTCATTTAATAGCATGGGATTAATTGAGATGTACACGAGCTTAAAATCCAAGAGCTAATATTAAGGTTGAGGTTGCTTCGGGAACTGAAGGCTGCAATACGATGCACTGGAGGATCTAGTTGGGTACGCGATTTGTCTATAGTTTCCTTGGCAATGAAAAACATGTACAGAGCACAGCTAGGCATAACAATAAGAGAACTTGTTTATGGATAACTATTGAGGTTATCTGTAAATCTGCTTATAGAGACTGAATGTTGTCTTGATTGCGCCTCTAGTTCAGTAGATTGGTTTGTAAAATTCGCTTAGCTCAAACCAAATCTATAAGTTCAATGTCAAAGTGTTATAAAACTCCAGATTTATAGCTGGCGTCGCACGTGTGCATAACTAACGAAAATAGACGAAATTGCCTGACTCCGTATTATAAGGGCCAATTAAATTCAATCGTATGACAGAGAAGAATTCATTTATAGAACTGAATGGTACACAAGATTGTGTAGCTTTGGATCGATGCGTTCCACAGTTTACTTAGATGGACGTGGAAACTG
Organism: Eudiplozoon nipponicum; assembly: GCA_029291075.1. NCBI lineage: Eukaryota > Metazoa > Platyhelminthes > Monogenea > Mazocraeidea > Diplozoidae > Eudiplozoon > Eudiplozoon nipponicum. The sequence continues at coordinate 6,366 of JAQBSW010005166.1, forward strand.
AGGATATATACCAATTCATTTACCGAGAGTATGAGGCAATTCTTGACTCAAAGATGTTGGAAAGAAGTGTCAAACAAATGCGAAAAGTAAATTATGTCTGACTCTAATATAACTGTGGAAAGGGAGCATGTAATAAATCAACAAAATATGATAAAGTAACCTTGCAATTTAACAGTACCACATGATGACTACGTATATGTAAGAGCATAAATATTTGGCATAATGATGTATGTCGAGGATAATATCTCCGTATATTAAAATTAATCAATTTTGTTGTTTGGAATTTTGACGTTACCGCTAGTTTCTTAACCAATTTTTAAAAAATATTGTAATCATATTTTGACTTTCCTTTGTCTGAATTGTGAACGGTTATGCTTTATCTTTGATCACTTTAAGAAAATCACATTTTAAGTTTCATAAATACTGTCGTGATGCTCCTGCGTTGTATTAGCGCAGCCACGTCTGTTTTTATGGATTTTTAAAAAAAATTTTACTTTAGAAACGTTGTCAATAAATCTTTTAATTACTTAGGTATTATTATTTTCATTTTTTCTATCTGGAGGAGCTCAAATTGGTTAACAAATAACTGATTATGTTCTCCATTTTTAAGGTTTTCACATTTGTAAAGATATACTAAGGTAACCTGTAAGACCATTTGCACTTACACTGTGTTTTAATAAATATTTTATTATTTATCTTATTTTGATTGAAAAGAAAAACAGCATTATGTGGAAGAACGCAGAACATTTTACTGAAGGACTTATAGATGTTGGCCTAAATGAAGTTGCTGAAATAAATTATGAATTTATTTTTTCTAAATTTAGTAGCAATTCTATTAATATTGCGAATGTGAATATGGCGTCCTTTAACTCGGAATCCGTCCAACAGCTGCTTGACCGAAAATGACGTTGGAACCAGATTTTCACATTTTTTCCTCAATTTTAGGGACTTCATTTCCAATCCTATCTACATGGTTGACACCACACAAATGGAAAAAAACAACTTGCGGTAAATGTGGCATCCTCATTCGAGATAGATCTAATAATATTTATTTTACTTCTTAAAGTTTATTTTTTATTTGTCCTAATAATGGGACATAGTACATATTATATTATACCCACATGTATACTCAGAAATATCCACATCACCTGCCTCCAATAAAAAACAACTTTACACACATGTGTGTACTCGAATTTAAAATGACATTTATAGAATAAATATAAGCAAACGATATGGATTGCATACACGCCTATCCGTGATGTCTCGATTTTTTAATTACATTACCCGACGCGTAGAATGATCAACAAAATGTTTTATTTTAATCATATTGCAGTAATCCTTGAATTCCCGGTTTACCCTAATCCACGCTGTGCGCGATAGGTTATAGAGAGAAAGAGATTATTAAAACTGTTGAAAGAATATATTATTATTCTATCGTTTGGACAAGACCGAATACGGAGCCTACACTATTGAATGTTACGTCAACCACATGCACATTTATACTCCTATTCTTTATAAATTTACGTTTTCATTTAAATACCTATTGTCAAACCATATACATATCCAAATATATATATAAAATTACACGTAAGCAACAAGGTGGGTTCATACGATTCAATATATCACCAATAATTATATATTTATTTAGTATTACCTTATATTTATTTATACCCATCTCTTATATATAAATATACAATAATATATACGTCTACACATTATATCAAAAAATTTTTAAATTTTATTATTATAATCAAGGTTACGATCTTGATATAAGCACCTGACTCATTAATTACTTACAAATGTCACATAGTCTTTACTTGAAGGAAATGCTAACCATATACGTAAGTTGTTATTGCCCTGGATAATGTATGCAGTTTGCAACAGGATTGCGCAATTTTTAGAGTCGCAGACTTCTAAAAAAATCTACTTTTGTTCGTACCCTTCCACGGAAAAATTCTTGACAGTAAATGACAAGATTTTTGTAGTTTTCAGACTGTTCTATTGAGTGAATTTAGTTTTCGATATAATATTATGCTCAAATAACGCTGCAAATTGTATACATATAGAGATTGGTGTTTATATCAAGCACGTAACTATTATTTAAGTAATTGTTGTCACTGTTCACGCATTAAATAATCGTCGTCAATTTAGTACAAGTCCATTAGGTAGTGTAGTTAATTTCCTATAAGTACGGGTAGAGTGGCTAGTTGCAAATCTAGATCTAAATAGGATTAAACTTAAGAAAATTCTAGCTACACATTTTAGATCAGGTAGAACTCACAGGTGTGTATAGCAATCGACAGAAGGGCGTAATGGATATAGTCACATATTCTGATGTAAATGTTGTAGAGGTTAAATTAATTATCGGACAGAAATTAACCTCTCATATAAAAATAAATCAATTTTTATTTTTGGACATTTGATGTTATCGCTGGTTTCGTAAAACAATATTGTAATTTTTGAAAAATATTGTAAATTTTTTGTTCATATTGTCGAAGTTTTGGACTTGTCTTGTGGAAGAAAATAGGAGAGTTTTGATCTGAGTTCTGAATTGCATAAGCGGGACACTGCGTGGTTCCATCTCCGATTTCTTTGTAATAAAACTTTGTAATCTTCTCGTCATTTTGTTGTTTTTAATTATCAGCGTAAAGTACCACAAATTCGCTTTGGGTATTTTAAGTTAATACTTGTTTTAAGGTCTCAATCATTCCAGTTCAGTAATTTGTGGATATCAGCGTATCCGGGAAAGCTTACTTAATTGATATAATATATAAATTACAAGTAATTTAATAATATCATGTCTGGTTTATTAAATACTGAGGATACAGAGCAGTTGGCTAGCGGACTTAAGGATTGTAGCTTAAGAGATAGTTCAGAGGAACTTAAGTGTTCCAAGATAGATGATCATTCCGCATATATGGATTTTCCGGGCCTGGCATCCAAGAGACCCCCTTATGGTAGTGACCTAAGGGCCTCTACAATGTGCCACAATTCTGGAAATTTTTTGAAGAATTCCAAATAAGGACGAAACCGGCCTAATGGATAAATTTACTTTCCCCTATTACAAAACGCTTAGTTTACAAAGTCAAATGTATATATAATGAGATTGTGGTTTATATCAAGCGTGCAATAATGATTAAGGTAATTGTTTTCATCGCCAGCGGAATCAGTGTTTTTCAAATGTATATATCTTTAATTCCATACTACAACCCAAGGTATAGTTGAGTTTGTTCTATAATGTTTAATTAGGGTGGCTTTTTACAGCATTAATGTCTAAATTGATGCCACATATGTTCCCATGAATAAAATTAAACCAAAATCATAAATTAATGTATGTCTGAAAAATATGTGTAGAGTGCAACAGGGTGACGCTTTTTAAAGAATCGCTGTCTCTGAAGCAAATATGCCCCGGTACAAACCCGATGCGCGGCAAAATTCTTAGCGGTACTTGACGAGTTCCAATCAGATCGAAACTAATCTAATGGGCGAATTGTCTTTGCTAACTTATGCAATGCTATGCTTATCCTAGAAAATGTAAGTATAAAGGGATTTTTTTATCATGCACTCAAACGTGTTTTAAGTAAATGTAAAATCCACCCGCTCAATCAATGCTTGTTTTATTGTATAAATATGGAATTAAATACTGCTTCTCAAGGTAACGTGGTGTAAATTCTATAATGACAGTTTGAAGTGGCTAGTAGGAAAATTAGATCTAAAGAGATGCCACATTTTCTACAACAGAGCGAAAGGATAATCAATGTCATAATTTTATATATCACTAAAAAGCGTGTAATGTGTGGCATGCTACTGCCTTTGATAGAATCACAGAAACTAAATTAATTTTGTCCTGATTTGAGCCACGTCAATAATAAAATTCTCAACATGAACGAAACCGATCTGATGGAGTAATTGCATTTGCTATGTTATTCAAGGCTTGAATTTTAATGTCAGATGGATCTATAAAGAGATTCGTGTTCATATCAAGTTCACAAAATTTATTTAAGTAATTTTTAACACCACCCGCGAAAACAACGATGGTTTAATTTTATAAATCTACATTTCAACACAACATTCACAGCTAGCGTGGTGTCTGTTCTGTAACGGCTCAAAACAATTCGCCGACATATTGCGTAAATGAAATTCAAATTCAATTTACGCGTCACCAATGAGAAACAAACGAAATTTGCCGTTTACAATGGCGTTTTCCTTCTGCTTTGCGTTACACGTGTGTGCTGCCTGCTACCGTCACCTACGCTGATTTTTGGACTTGCTTCACACACATTGTCAATTTCAGTTACGCCAATATTGTTGCTGCACAACTAGAGAGACGGAGCAAAATCTACATTTTATCCCTTTAGTGTGCCAGTTACTGTGGATCTTCAACGAGATTACTCAGCAAATCACTCAACACGGATGTCTACGCTACAACAGAAGTAACAACAACCTAGTCAGCAAGAGCTGGTCTCAAGTGTATAGGAGCATTTCTAGATACTGATACACTAACTGACTTTCTCGGTATTTGCCGGAGAACGCAATACCGGCCCTAATAAGGGCCCCCAAACAGTACTAACCCAGTTATCTCTGGCTCCGACTTTGTAATATCGTACGGCATTTACTTAAGCGTTTACAAAATTGGCGACCGCGCCAGGATACTAAGAACTGTACTGTATTTTACTTATTAGCAAACTGTAAACGCCCCGGCTTCAAGTAAATGCCGTACGACGTTACAAACTCGGTTAAGGTGCTCTGAATAGAGATTTGTTACTGATAGGGGGCCCTTAAGGGGGCCTGGTAATGCGTTCTCCTGAATTGTTCAGAGTGTGAAGATGTTCTAGAGCCTTGGGTGGACTCTGGTTGTTGTTGTTCTTCTTGTAGAGTTGTAATCACGATGTGGATAACGTCGTTCAGGTTCTGCAATTAATTGGCTCGTCTCGCTGGTTATACCGCAACAAGATGAGTCACGGATGTAGCCAATTGTTGGTGAAACTATCAAATCACCATCGTAGGTATTGACAGCCGACAGAACGCACACGCGTAACCCGAACCAGAATGCAAATGCAACCCACTGACTTGCATGGTAAATTGCCGTGCTTAAATAGCATGCCATGTCTACTTGCACACTATTGGTTAAACGTCAAGTTTCGCTTTTTTCTCATTGGTGCAACGTAAATAAAATTGAATTTAATTTACGCAATATGTCGGCCATTAATTTGTGTCGTTACAAAACTTTTGGTAAAGATACAATCGACTGTTTCTTTTTCTTTTTCTGGGGAGTACTGTAAATTGACATTTGCATATATCACGTTTTACTCTGGTTGTTAATCTTTCTAAAGTCGAGGTCCTGTGGGCAGTTTTTTGTGGGAAATGTTTTTGTTGGAAGGTGTTTTATTCAATAATTTTCTCCTACGTACAAAACTGTACATCTTGGTGATATCGGATGCCAAACTGGAATGTGTTCCAAGGATTTTTTTATTTTGTGAAAGAACATTACTGAATGTACGAAAGTGTAGAACTGTGACTTGTGATATTGTGAAATAATTAATTTCAACTGTGTTCTGTACTCATCATGCTACATTTAACAGCGGAAGATTCTATTTCAACTGTGGAAGCCGTTTGTGGGTAAGCGTTTCGCTTAAAGTCTATTTATAAATTTTCATCTTGCTTATAAATTTATTTTTTTAAGATCCCGTAAGATTGTTAGAATGTCAGGTCCAATTTTAGATATTGATGTTCTTGTTTGGGATGGAGATAGCGAACTATTCTTTATGCGCGTAGACTCCCGTTTTCTCCCCGTTTCCAGTTTATATGAGTCATCAAAAACTGTCAAAGGTTTTTGCTAAACTACCTTAAGAATTGCAGCGACGGATTTATCCGAAGCTTAAGGCCATTAGGAAACTACCCAATCCCATGTTGGGCCTCCAAAATGAAGTAGAATCTTTTCTGGGTCCCACAGAAACTAACCAGATAATAAATAAATACGCGCAGTTAGACATGTCAAAACTTGGCCCCATCGAGATTTTAAGGGAATTGCGGAAACGTTTGTATAAAACAAATATTTCTGATCCTAAGACTAAGGTTGTTTTTATTAACTATCTTCCATAGTCACTAAAATTGTTCGCCAGACAGTTCCCCAACACACTCTCTCTCTCTGTAGATGACTTACCTGAGAGATGCGAGTTAGAATTTAGTGTTTTGGAAATTAAGATAAATTCGTTATCATTTTGTCCTTCCCCGCAGGATGATAGGATCTCCTCTTTAAAGAAGACAATAGCAAACATGGATAAAGTTCTAGAAGGATTAGCTATAGGGAAATCCTTGCTAAATCAGGAGAACGCTCGACCAAATTTTACGCCCAAAACGCATTATACCAGTAGGCGGCTATCGAGATCTCCGCAATCCTTTAACAGATATGCCCAAAAGAACTGTTGCTATAATCACCAGAAGTCTTTTATTCATGTCAATTCTGTCTCTACCGTTCAGAAGAATTTCCGAATGAATGCCAATTTCCACAGTTGACGGGAAAGACAAAAGAAAACAGGCGAAGTGTTGCATCAGGATTGGGAAATGTATGGCGCAGAAAGTAGAAGACCGTACTTTCTGCGCATTAGAGGCATCAACGGCGCCACAATGAAGCAATTACCTACAATCCGACATACCTATTGACTCGTTTTGTGCACGCCGAATTTGTCACAAAGACAACCAAGCGGACAATGTCAGCCGCAATCACCAACCTACTTGTTTGCATGACCCGGCCAAACAGCTCAACGATATTCTGCATCTTCTTGATCTCAGAACTGGCGAAGAATTCATCAAAGACATAATTGCAGCAGACTCATTTCTCAAGGGTTATTCAATGGCCGAGATGTCGCTCGGCGTTCTACTCACAAGAGCTACAGAAGAGCCCATACCTACTTAGAGCTGCCGGTATCGCAAACTCAAAATAGGTTTACGGCGTGAATTTACTCACAACTTCATCGTCACCAAGGTCTCGCACAATATAATAGGCCTCGGTTTCCTGTTGAAATTTCAGCTTATTGTTGATCTTGCCAATCAAAAGATCAACTACCCCATCATTGGATTTGAGCAAAGTTTTTGGACACTTGCCTCCGAGCGTTTGGAATTACAGGTCATTCAGCCAAACGTAGTGCATCATTCAGCAGAGATATCAGCAACTCTTTGAGAACACAAGTCGCTTTTTGATCTTTGCAAGTCAGAGCTATAAGTCTTCAGCACAATGCACCATATCATCACAGAAGGACAACCTATAGCACTCAAGAAGCGACCACTGGCCCCTGCTAAACTTAAAGCTGCCCAAGAGAAATTTTCAAGGCTGTTGGAAAAGGGAATTATCAGACCATCGAAAAGTTCATGGGCGTCACCACTGCACCTAGTCCCCAAATCAAACGGATCGTACAGAGCCTGTGGAGATTACCGCAAGTTAAATTCAGTGACAAAATCTTATGAATATCGTATTCCCAATATTAACACTTTACTTGAAAAACTCAACAGCAGCCATTTCTTCCCAGTGATTGACCTCAGGCAAGCCTACTATCACATCCTGGTAGCACCCGAAGATATTGAAAAGACTGCAGTTATTTCTCAATTTGGCCTTTTCGAATATCTTTACATGTCTTTTGGACTTAAGTGTGCTACACAGACATTTCAAAGATTCATAGACAACATACTTCTCGACGACATCATTTACTGTATGTATATCTCGATGACATAATACTATTCAGTCCAGACTTATAATCTCATGCCAAGCATTTACGAAATGTCCTCTCACGCTTATCCAACCATGGATTCAAGATCAACTGTGACAAGACTTAGATTGCAACTACATCCTTGGACTTCCTAAGGCATCATATCACACCACAAGGTATTCAACCTTTGCCGTAATAGGCGAATTCAATCAGGAATATCAAGTCAGCTAAGACTGTAAGCGAGCTGCAGAAAAATTTGAGAATCATTAACCACTATTGCAAGTTCCTTCCCGGCTTTTCAAGACAACATGAATCTTTGTACAGACACCTGCAGAATTGAAAAGGACTTAGAAAGGCCTCCATCATTTCTTGGTCATCTGAAGACGAGGAATTACTTCGACTCGCCATCAACTTGTTAGCAAATGCTACAATGCTAACGCATCCAGATATTCAACGACCATTTCTACTCACGACAGGTGCTTCTGAATTCGCTATTGCAGCCACGGAGTTCGGAAGCCTATCAGTTTCTACTCGCGTACCCCCCAACTAGTAGAAACGAGATACGACACTTTCGGTCGAGAACTCCTCGCCATCCACGACGCAGTGTGCCATTTTATCAGCTTCATTGGCAGCAGCAGATGTGTTGTTTTCACAGACCATGCACCGTTAGTTAGCGCACTTCGAAACGCGACTTTAACTATCACCAAGTACCGTGCCAAAGTGGAAAGACAGCTTTCACATCTAAAAGAATGGCAATTTTCCATCTTTCATGTCAAGGGCGAACAAAACTTTATTGCAGACGCCCTTTCCAGACAATACGTCTCGCAACAAACACCTTTGCCGTCACCATTCACTGTGAACTCAGTGACACACAGTAAACCTGCACTAACGCCATCCCTCCGGCGAACTGAACAGCGCGGTGACATTCAAATTCAAAAATCAGTAGCCCATCACCTCACCAAGTTCATATGTCAACTCTGGGAAGGCTTACCAATCGTTTACTTCACGGATACGCAGCTCAACAAGCCAGTTCTGCCGACCAGCCTTCAGGGAAAAGTCTTCGACTCAATTCATTTACCTTCTAACTATAATTGATAGATATACACGATGGCCTGCGACATTACCTCTTGGCACCATTTCTGCAGACGAAGTAACTAACGGCTTTATCTCTGCATGAATATCCAATTATGGTGTTCCTAATGAGGTCATCACGGACAGAGGCACTTGCTTCTCATCTGATCGTTTCAAAACCATGGGATGCACCTTAAACCAGACGAATATCTACCATCCCCAATCTAACGCACTCGTGAATCCATTAAAACGTCGGCATTACAACTCTTGTATGGCATGGATCTTCGCCTTCCTAGTCAACTCCGATGTGTACTACCCGCACAGAATGACCCACAAGACGAAGCTTCCTGCCTCCGACTTCATTTTGGTAACATGTCTGAACAGCAGCCTAGACATACGCCTCACCCAATCTTCGTTTACCCGCAGCTCCACAGCTGCAAGAGAGTTTTCGTTCGCAAAGACACTGCTGTTGCACCACTACAACAAAAATATCGCTGTCCTTACGCGATTTTGCTCAGACAACCCAAATACTTTATTATCATGTAAGGCGCGACACCGACATCAGTAAGCATAGACAGGTTGAAACCGTTTATCTAATCGCCTGATCCTGGGAGATTCAACCTTCTACACACGCCTCAGACTCTATCTGCCTACAATCTCAACCTATCAATAAATTGCTTTGCTAACGCATAACTGATTATCATTAATATTATTCTTTCTAATTCTACGTATCAAACGTTTAACTTCATGCGCACCACTTGTGCCCTATGTCACGCGACGTGATCTCAATCGATCCACATGATTCATTTACTTTTTTCACACTCACTTGTCTCACGTGGTATAACCAGCTGTTCTTAGCAAACAATTGTGTAGCATTTTTAAACAGGTCTTCGTTATTATGCCATCTCTGCAGCAATGTTTGAGTACAGTTTTGTCGTTACCATTTGATTTTCGTGTATATATTTTCACATTGTAATGTTGTAACGTAGGGCTCACACCTGAGCTCACACGGCCTATTTTGGTATGACCAGCTACTTAGAGCTAACGCCTTTGTGTAGCAAAACTAAGTAGTTATTAACTCCATATCATGGTACAGGCCATTTTCAATGCATATCTCAACTTCATCAACTGCAAGATGACCACTCTACAAATATCATGAACACAACGTCGAGTTCTTTTGGACGTAATCAAACACATTGACGGCGATCCAGCCTGCCCAGGATCCCACTTAAACCTGGCAACTTCAGTGGCAATCTACCTTACAATCCTCACGCTGTGGCTCTCCAAACCTCACACCGCTCTATTTTGCCTCACGCGATATGACCGGCTAATACAGCTAACAATTTGTGTAGCGATTTCTAGTTGTTCTTTGGCATCATATCATTTTTGAAGCAACCAACAAGCATACTGCAGCCCAGCATTTACGGTACATTTTTAATAGCAATGGTCAGAATAATAACCAGTTTCTTAACTGGGTTTGATCTCTGCCCTAAATTAATTATCAAGCCTCACCGAGAGTAATGTTTTCCTATTTTCAGAGAGGAAAGTGATGTAACGGCCCAAGAATAATTCGCCGACATGTATCCTAAAGGAAATTCAAATTTCATTTACGAGGCACCAAATAAATCAAGCAAAATTTGCCGTTAACTAATGACGTGCGACCTTTTGTTTTCCCATCTTTATATACATGGCGCATTTACCATGCTTGTCATTATCGCGTTTGATGTCTCCTGCTGTGCACTACGTGTGCTTGCTCTCTCGCGTCATATTGACTGTTTACCTACGCTGACTTCTGGACTGGCGTTAGCAGTGTCACCTAGTCACTGGGATTGGAGTCACGCAGATTTTGATGCTGTACAACTAGTGAAATGGATCAAACATCTATTTATTGGACCTCTACGTGTGCCAGTCACCAGGGTGTTGCTGCAGATCTTCAACTGGGCATTTCTGAGCTTTCATACAAAAACAAACCCACTGGTTCGACGCCACAATGAAGGAACACCAGTCTATTCAACCAAAGCCAGCCTCAAGTGTATAGGAGTACTTTTAGACTCTGCTATACTACATAACTTTCTTGGCATTTGCCGGAGAACGCAATTCCGGGCCTAATAGAAGCCACCAACAGTAACTGTATCTCAGCTTCCACGGCTCTTAAATTCTTTGTAACGTCGCACGACATTTACTTGAAGCTGGGGCGTTTTACAAATCAATTTAAAATTCGAATTTAATATTATGCATAAGTGAAAAGCATGATTAAAAGTTGTTTATTTTTAACGATAGCTAATATAATTATATAATGCATAGTTTTTCCAATATAATAATACAGATGATGGATGCAAAATTTTAAGAAGTTATTTTACTGATCATATTTATCCTGACATTTGTTTGCCCAGGAGAAATTATTTTCATGGTCAAAATTAAAAAATATCAATAGGATCGCATATGTTTTCCTATTTCATTTCATAAAAAGTTTAAATACCTCTTAGACGGAGGCGTTTCTCTAATACCTTATGGCAACTGATTTTAAACTTTATAAAATTTTTCAAAAGGAAATATTTTCCCCTCAATTTTACCCATCATCATCATACACAGCGAAACAAAAGCCAAGAGTGACTAATTTTTCACTTCCATATAACCATAATAAGCGAACATTTTAAATAGTATTGTTCATGGTTATATGTGGACTGTAGAAGAACACTAGGTCGTCCATTCCTAGTGTGAATGGTTTGTATTCGGAGTTTTCCTTCTCCTAGATAGTATGCCACTGAAGGCTGATGAGCACTACCTGCCTAGATGCCAGTGGCCAAAGTTTCATTCAGCATAGATTCCCGCTAGCTCGAAAACTCGATTTAATGAATTATAACCATCAAACGCGCAATCATTGATTGTTTAATTGTATTACCCAGTTTTTGTTAGAGAAAATATCTTCCTTTGACAATTATTAGAATTCTTTTTTTGAGAAGGTGGTTTATGTAGAGGAAGATAAAGCAAAGTCCGTTTTGTAAATTAAGTCTACCAGTAGAGGCCCTTTGGTCAATACCATAAGAGAGCCTCTGAGATGCCAGGCTTGGATAATCCATATATGCGGTATGACAATCTAATTTTGAACAGCTGAATCCCTCAGAACTATCTTTTAAGCTACATTTCTCGGATGGCAGAACGATACAGTAGAGACCTTGAAAATAAATATCCACGTCAATTACCTGAATCAAATTTGTGATCCTTCCCAATAATGCATAATAAGAATACTAATTTTTTATAACAACGCAGCAAAGCGTACCACGCAACTCAAAATCTCAACCAGACTCAATTATATCAAAAACATCACCGAAGACAAATCAAAATCTTCGACAATAGGTACAAAAGTAACTTCCAAAAAAATTAAAATATTTTTTTAAAACACAATATTGTTTTATGAAACCAGCGATAACATAAAATTTCCAAAAATAAAATTTGATTTATTTTATATGAGAAGTAAATTGATCTCCAACTATTTAATTAACCTCCAGATACACCCTCATGTTTAAGATGTTTACTCATACACCACAAAGTCCTAATTTTTCGGCTACTTGATGACTCTTTCAGAACGAATTTGAACATGAAGTGCTAGTATCTCTCTAGGCTTCACTTTCATGGTGCATTTACCTCTGTCCTCTGTTGTTTTGATTTTAACTTCGGTTTAAGTATGACGCCAAACATTACAAGTTTGATACTGGGCACATGTCCTTACCCATACTCTTATGTCTTTTGACATCTTGGGCCATACATATCTCAGTGACCATCCTGATAGTTACCTTAATGGAAGGATGATCAAATTTATGAAGCTGTTGAATTACCTTATATCTTAATTCTAACGATACATAGAGTCTAGGTTGGCTCCCGGAGATTTCACAGTAACCACTTATCTACAATCTTCCTGTGTGTATACGTGGACTTCTTTGCCAACACAGCTACTAAAAGATCAACACTTTGTGCTTCTATCAATTGCTGGACAAAATCATTAGAAGACACAACAGAGCATACGAATGACTCCGAACGAATCATATCTTCATCTGTTACGTTTGGTCTACTGAGGGTATCTTCCACCACATTCTTTTTTCCTCAGATATGAGTAATGGTAAAATCAAATTCTGCGATTCGGGTTATTTGTGAATTCGTCCACCGAGATTAATTAAGCCTATTCGTCATCCCTAAGATACTTATTAACGGCTTATTATCAGTTAATATCGTAAACTGATGCCCATCTAGGTAGTGCTCAAAATACAACACTACAGAATAAACCGCTAGTAATTCCTTTATAATCGTGTCATATCGCTTCTCACAATCTTGCAGTTTTCGACTATAGAATCCTATCAGCTTGACTATACCATTATCTCTCTGATGTAAGACTGCCCCTATGGCCCATCGTAAGCGTCTGTGACCAGCTCGAATGGCTTAGTCAAATTCATAGGTGCTAATGTGGTAATTTAGCTTAACATATCTTTGGACCTCTGAAATTTCCCCTTGTTGCCTTGGATAAAATTAATAGGCCAAGACTTCTTTCCCGTGCTCCTTTCACGAACTAAGTTTCGACTTAACGAACCAAAAATTTCAGCTTAACCTGGTATAAAACGACGATAACACCTGATCATCCCAAAAAATCAACGCAATTGACGTACAGTTCTGGGTTTTGACACATCTTTCATTGCTAGGACCTGATCTTCCAAGAGTTTGATTCTATCCTTGTAAATGGAGTGTCCAAGATATTTAACAGTATAGCAACCAATCCTGCTTTTTGGCTTAACTAGAAACCAATAAAATTCTAGTTTGGATAACACGACGTCCAAGTGCTTCCGGTGTTCCTCTCTAAATTGACAATATATAATGATATCACCTATATACACACTAGCAAATGGACAGTCTTGAAGAACTTCCTCCGACAGAGGCTGGAATGTCTGACTTGCATTCTTCAAACCAAAAGGCATACACAGGAATTCATGCGATCCTCCTCCAGGAAATCACACTGCGGTAAGTGGTATAGATTCTGTCTCCATATGTACTTGTTAGTACGCTTTCTGCAGATCTAACGTAATATAAAGCTCGTACCCCATTATATCCCTGAGCAATGTACTTTGGTTTGGTAGAGGATACGAATCGCCTTTCGTTACCGAGTTCAGTAGACGATAGTTACCACAAACCCTCCATTGACCAGGTTCAGGTTTGGGAACTACTACTATTGGAGATGCAAAGTTAGAATTTGAACGCATACAAATTCCTTCTTCCCTTAACCGCTTAAATTTGACAATTGAAACATGTCGCTTATGTTGTGCTAACAGTTGAGTCGTCGGTGAACAGGGTAGTGGTTCCACCAACTCGATTTCGTGTTCTTTGTCTGTCTTCAAACCCTTCCGCTTATCGTTGAATGGTAGAAGCACGGCCATGTATTTCTCGATGACATCCAGCAAGCCATCGGCGACGACGAATCTGGGTAGTCTTACTGACCTAACTACTGAGGTCACAGTCTCAGCATAAGTCAATATCCTAGTGCCTTCTCCAATGGTCAGAGATTTGGGATCTAAAGCAAGGTTAAAATCTATTTTAAAAATCCATCCCAATGATGTTATCCTTTATATCAGCGACCAGAAAATACCAAGTAAATGGCAATTTCTGCCCCAATGTCACTGGCAAACCTTTGACTCACTTAACTGCAATTAAAATTCCATTGACAGCCAATAGTTGATAATCGAATGTAGGGCTATCAATTTCCACCACATTGGATCAAATTATGCTCACCTCTGCACCCATATCTACTAAGAATTTTAACACACTTAGTTCATCCGCTATGACGAACTTATTGTTACTGTAGCCAGCAACCTATTTGAGATTACTTTTCAGCCAAAATCTAACAGATTTACAGACTGAATTACTGTGCGTTTCTTCCATTGAAGCTTTCGATCGTAAATTTGATGACTTTAGAATGCTTTGAATATGCACACCTTGGAGACGTGCATGCGCAACAACGCTATGGCTCCTACTAGCGGAGGTTCCACTAGATTAAGAATAAATGATTGCGCTGGTGGTGGTAACAATACTCTAAATAAAGGTTTCGAGCTTGAAATAAACAGCAATCCCATTGTATTTAACCAGTCGTCGAACAAAATAGCAAAACTAGCTCCAGCCGCAACGCACTGACACGTTTCGACCTTTCATGATCGTCATCAGAATACGAAGGCAAACTGAATATCGAGGATCAAACCGCATTTAATATATATGGAAATCAAATGTAGATATGCGGCTCTCACATCTAGCAGTCTCGCATACATTGAACTTGACTGGAAATGTCGGCTGCACAATTTCTATGCAGTCACGAACATTAACTGTTTGCAGCTTTCGCCACATATACATATATAGGCAATACAATTTAAACAATAATTGATTGCGCGGGTGGTGGTAACAATTCTTTAAATCAAGTTTGCGAGCTTGAAGTAAACACCAGTCCCATTGTATTTAACCAGTCGTCGAACAACATAACAAAACTACCGCCAGCCGCAACGCACTGACGCGTTTCGACCTTCCTTGATCATCATCAGAGTACGACGGCAAACTGACTATCGAGGATCAAACCGCATTGAATATATATGGACATCAAATTTAGATATGCGGCTCTCACCTCTAGCAGTCTTGCATACATTGAACTTGACTGGAAATGTCGGCTGCACAATTTCTATGCAGTCACGAACATTAACTGTTTGCAGCTTTCGCCACATATACATATATAGGCAATACAATTAAACAATAATTGATTGCGCGGGTGGTGGTAACAATTCTTTAAATCGAGTTTGCGAGCTTGAAGTAAACACCAATCCCATTGTATTTAACCAGTCGTCGAACAACATAACAAAACTACCGCCAGCTGCAACGCACTGACGCGTTTCGACCTTCCATGGTCATCATCAGAGTACGACGGCAAACTGACTATCGAGGATCAAACCGCATTGAATATATATGAAAATCAAATTTAGATATGCGGCTCTCACCTCTAGCAGTCTCGCATACATTGAACTTGACTGGAAATGTCGGCTGCACAATTTCTATGCAGTCACGAACATTAACTGTTTGCAGCTTTCGCCACATATACATATATAGGCAATACAAATTAACAATAATTGATTGCGCGGGTGGTGGTAACAATTCTTTAAATCAAGTTTGCGAGCTTGAAGTAAACACCAATCCCATTGTATTTAACCAGTCGTCCAACAACATAACAAAACTACCGCCAGCTGCAACGCACTGACGCGTTTCGACCTTCCATGATCATCATCAGAGTACGACGGCAAACTGACTATCGAGGATCAAACCGCATTGAATATATATGGAAATCCAATTTAGATATGCGGCTCTCACCTCTAGCAGTCTCGCATACATTGAACTTGACTGGAAATGTCGGCTGCACAATTTCTATGCAGTCACGAACATCAACTGTTTGTAGCTTTCGCCACATATACATATATAGGCAATACAATTTAACAATAATTGATTGCGCGGGTGGTGGTAACAATTCTTTAAATCAAGTTTGCGAGCTTGAAGTAAACACCAATCCCATTGTATTTAACCAGTCGTCGAACAACATAACAAAACTACCACCAGCCGCAACGCACTGACGCGTTTCGACCTTCCATGATCATCATCAGAGTACGACGGCAAACTGACCACTCGAGGATCAAACCGCATTGAATATATATGGAAATCAAATTTAGATATGCGGCTCTCACCTCTAGCAGTCTTGCATACATTGAACTTGACTGGAAATGTCGGCTGCACAATTTCTATGCAGTCACGAACATTAACTGTTTGCAGCTTTCGCCACATATACATATATAGGCAATACAATTTAAACAATAATTGATTGCGCGGGTGGTGGTAACAATTCTTTAAATCAAGTTTGCGTGCTTGAAGTAAACACCAATCCCATTGTATTTAACCAGTCATCGAACAACATAACAAAACTACCGCCAGCCGCAACGCACTGACGCGTATCGACCTTCCATGATCATCATCAGAGTACGACGGCAAACTGACTATCGAGGATCAAACCGCATTGAATATATATGGAAATCAAATTTAGATATGCGGCTCTCACCTCTAGCAGTCTCGCATACATTGAACTTGACTGGAAATGTCGGCTGCACAATTTGTATGCAGTCACGAACATTAACTGTTTGCAGCTTTCGCCACATATACATATATAGGCAATACAATTTAAACAATAATTGATTGCGCGGGTGGTGGTAACAATTCTTTAAATCAAGTTTGCGAGCTTGAAGTAAACACCAATCCCATTGTATTTAACCAGTCGTCGAACAACGTAACAAAACTACCGCCAGCTCGCAACGCACTGACGCATTTCGACCTTCCATGATCATCATCAGAGTACGACGGCAAACTGACTATCGAGGATCAAACCGCATTGAATATATATGGAAATCAAATTTAGATATGCGGCTCTCACCTCTAGCAGTCTTGCATACATTGAACTTGACTGAAAATGTCGGCTGCACAATTTCTATGCAGTCACGAACATCAACTGTTTGCAGCTTTCGCCACATATACATATATAGGCAATACAATTTAAACAATAATTGATTGCGCGGGTGGTGGTAACAATTCTTTAAATCAAGTTTGCGAGCTTGAAGTAAACACCAATCCCATTGTATTTAACCAGTCGTCGAACAATATAGCAAAACTACCGCCAGCCGCAACGCACTGACGCGTTTCGACCTTCCATGATCATCATCAGAGTACGACGGCAAACTGACCATCGAGGATCAAACCGCATTGAATATATATGGAAATCAAATTTAGATATGCGGCTCTCACCTCTAGCAGTCTTGCATACATTGAACTTGACTGGAAATGTCGGCTGCACAATTTCTATGCAGTCACGAACATCAACTGTTTGTAGCTTTCGCCACATATACATATGTAGGCAATACAATTTAACAATAACTGATTGCGCGGGTGGTGGTAACAATTCTTTAAATCAAGTTTGCGAGCTTGAAGTAAACACCAATCCCATTGTATTTAACCAGTCGTCGAACAACGTAGTATAAATACCGCCAGCCGCCACACACTAACGCGTTTCGACCTTCCATGATCATCATCAGTGTACGACGGCAAACTGAATATCGAGGATCAAACCGCATTGAATATATATGGAAATCAAATTTAGATATGCGGCTCTCACTCTCTAGCAGTCTCGCATACATTGAACTTCACTGGAAATGTCGGATGCACAATTTCTATGCAGTCAGGAACATCAACTGTTTGTAGCTTTTGCCACATATACATATATAGGCAATACAATTTAACAATAATTGATTGCGCGGGTGGTGGTAACAATTCTTTAAATCAAGTTTGCGAGCTTGAAGTAAACACCAATCCCATTGTATTTAACCAGTCGTCGAACAACATAACAAAACTACCGCCAGCCGCAACGCACTGACGCGTTTCGACCTTCCATGATCATCATCAGAGTACGACGGCAAACTGACTATCGAGGATCAAACCGCATTGAATATATATGGAAATCAAATTTAGATATGCGGCTCTCACCTCTAGCAGTCTCGCATACATTGAACTTGACTGGAAATGTCGGCTGCACAATTTCTATGCAGTCACGAACATCAACTGTTTGTAGCTTTTGCCACATATACATATATAGGCAATACAAATTAACAATAATTGATTGCGCGGGTGGTGGTAACAATTCTTTAAATCCAAGTTTGCGAGCTTGAAGTAAACACCAATCCCATTGTATTTAACCAGTCGTCGAACAAGCATAAGCAAAACTACCACCAGCCGCAACGCACTGAGGCGTTTCGACCTTCCATGAAAATCATCAGAGTTCGACGGCAAACTGACCACTCGAGAATCAAACCGCATTGAATATATATGGAAATCCAATTTAGATATGAGGCGCTCAGGTCTAGCAGTCTTGCATAAATTGAAATTGACTGGAATTGTCGGCTGCAGAATTTCTATGCAGTCACGAACATCAACTGTTTGTAGCTTTTGCCACATATACATATATAGGCAATACAAATTAACAATAATTGATTGCGCGGGTAGGGGTAACAATTCTTTAATCCAAGTTTGCGAGCTTGAAGTAAACACGAAACCCATTGTATTTAACCAGTCGTCCAAAAGCAAAGCAAAACTACCACCAGCCGCAACGCACTAAGGCGTTTCGACATTCCATAAAAATCATCAGAGTTCGACGGCAAACTGACCACTGAGGATCAAACCGCATTAAATATATATGGAAATCCAATTTAGATATGCGGCCCTCACTTCTAGCAGTCTTGCATATATTGAAATTGACTGGAATTGTCGGCTGCAGAATTTCCGTGCAGTCACGAACATCAACTGGTTGTAGCTTTAGCCACATATAAATAATTAGGCAATACAATTTAACAATAATTGATTGCGTGGGTGGTAGTAAAAATTCATTAAATCAAGTTTGCGAGCTTCAAGTAAACACCAATCCCATTGTTTTTAACCGGTCGTCGAACAACATAGCAAAACTACCGCCAGCCGCAACGCACTGACGCGTATCGACCTTCTATGATCATCATCAGAGTACGACGGCAAACTGACTATCGAGGATCAAACCGCATTGAATATCTATGGAAATCAAATTTAGATATGCGACTCTCACTTCTAGCAGTCTCGCGTACATTGAACTTCACTGGAAATGTTGGCTGCACAATTTGTATGCAGTCACCAACATCAACTGTTTGTAGGTTTCACCACATATACATACATAGGCAATACAATTTAACAATAATTGATTGCGCGGGTGGTGAAAGCAATTCTTAAAATCAAGTTTGCGAGCTTGAAGTAAGCTCCAGTCCCATTGTATTTAACAAGTCGCCAAACAACGTAGTATAACTACAGCCAGTCGCAACGCACTGACGCATATCGACCTTCCATGATCATCATCAGAGTACGACGGCAAACTGACTATCAAGGATCAAACCGCATTGAATATATATGGACATCAAATTTAGATATGCGGCTCTCACGTCTAGCAGTCTCGCATATTCTAAACTTGACTGAAAATGTCGACTGCACAGTTTCTATGCAGTCATGAACATCTACTGTATGTAGCTTTTGCCACATAAAAATATATAGGCAATACAGTTTAACAAAAACTGATTGCGCGGATGGTGGTAACAATTCATTAAATCAAGTTTACGAGCTAGCAGTAAACACCAATTCCATCGTATTTAACCAGACGTCGAACAATATAGCAAAACTACCGCCAGCCACAACGCACTGGCGCGTTTCGACCTTCATGATCATCATCAGAGTACGACAGCAAACTGACCATCGAGGATCAAACCGCATTGAATACATTTGGAAATCAAATTTAGATATGTGGCTCTCGCCCCTAGAAGTCTCGCAAACATTGAACTTGACTGGAAATGTCGGCTGCACAATTTTTCTGCAGTCACGAACATCAGCCGTTTGTAGATTTCGCCACATATAAATATGTACGCAATAAAATTTAACTATAACTGATTGCGCGGGTAGTGCTAACAATTCATTAAATCAAGTTTCCGAGCTTGAAGTAAACACCAATCCCATTGTATATAACCAGTTGCCGAACAACGTAGTATAAATACCGCCAGCCGCCACACACTAACGCGTTTCGACCTTACATGATCATCATCAGTGTACGACGGCAAACTGAATATCGAGAATTAAACCGCATTGAATATATATGGAAATCAAATTTAGATATGCGGCTATCCCTCTCTGGCAGTCTCGCATACATTGAACTTCACTGGAAATGTTGGATGCACAATTTCTATGCAGACAGGAACATCAACTGTTTGTAGCTTTTGCCACATATACATTTATGGGCAAAACTACTTAACAGCAAGTGATTGCACGGATGGTGGTAACAATTCTTTAAATCAATATGCGAGATTGAATTATATACCATTCCCATTGTACTAAACCAGTTGTGGATCAAAATAACATGGCTACCGCTAGCCGCAACGCACTGACGCGTTTCGAACTTCCCTGGTCATTATCATAGTACGAGGACAGAGAGAATATCGAGGATCAAACCGCATTGAATATATATATGGAAATCAAAATTAGATATGCGGCTCTCAACGCTAGCAGTCTCGCAAACATTAAACTTGACTGGAAATGTCCGATGCACCATTTCTGTGCAGTCACGAACATCAACTGTTTGTAGCTTTCGCCACATATAAATATGTACGCAATACATTAAATCAAGTTTGCGAGCTAGCAGTAAACACCAATTCCATTGTATTTAACCAGTCGTCGAACAACATTTCAAAACTACCGCCAACCAAACCGCACTGAAGCGTTTCGACCTTCATGAACATCATCAGAGTACGACGGCAAACTGACTATCGAGGATCAAATCGCATTGAATATATATGGAAATCAAATTTAGATATGCGGCTCTCCCCTCTAGCAGTCTCGCATACACTGAACTTGATTGGAAATGTCGGCTGCACAATTTCTATACAGTCAGGAACATCAACTGTTTGTAGCTTTTGCCACATATACATTTATGGGCAATACTATTTAACAATAAGTTATTGCGCGGATAGTGGTAACATTTATTTGAATTAATTTTGCGAGCTTGAAGTAAACATTAATTCCATTGTATTTAAACAGTCGTCGAAAAAAATAACAAAACTACCGCTAGCCGCAACGCACTGACACGTTTCGACGTACCTTGATCATCGTCAGAGTACGACGGCAAACAGACTATCGAGGATTAAACCGCATTGAATATTTATGGAAATCAAATTTAGATATTGGGCTCTCACCGCTAGCAGTCTCGCATACATTGAACTTGACTCGAAATGTCGGATGCACCATTTCTGTGCAGTCACGAACATCAACTGTTTTTAGCTTTCGCCACATATACATATGTACACAATACAATTTAACAACAACTGATTGCACGAATGCTGGTAACAATTCTTTAAATCAATTTTCGAGCTAGCAGTAAACACCAATTCTATTGTATTTAACCAGTCGTCGAACAACATAGCAAAACTACCGCCAACCACACCGCACTGACGCGTTTTGACCTTCCATGATCATCATCAGAGTACGACGGCAAACTGACTATCGAGGATCAAACCGCATTGAATATATATGGAAATCAAATTTAGATATGCGGCTCTCACCTCTAGCAGTCTCGCATACATTGAACTTGATTGGAAATGTCGGCTGCACAATTTCTATGCAGTCACGAACATCAACTGTTTGTAGCTTTTGCCACATATACATATATGGGCAATACAATTTAACAATAAGTGATTGCGCGGATGGTGGTAACATTTATTTAAATCAAGTTTGCGAGCTTGAAGTAAACATCAATCCCATTGTATTTAACCAGTCGTCGAACAAAATAACAAAACTACCGCCAGCCGCAACGCACTGACACGTTTCGACCTACCTTGATCATCGTCAGAGTACGACGGTAAACAGACTATCCAGGATTAAACCGCATTGAATATATATGGAAATCAAATTAAGATATGCAGCTCTCACCTCTAGCAATCTTGCATACATTGAACTTGACTGGAATTGTCGGCAGCACAATTTCTATGCAGTCACGAACATCAACTGTTTGTAGCTTTCGTCACATATAAATATGTACGCAGTACAATTTAACAATAACTGATTGCGCGGGTGGTGGTAACAATTCTTTAAATCAGTTTTTGATCTTGAAGTACACACCATTCTCATTGTATTTAACCAGTCGTCGAACAACATAGCAAAACTACCGCCAGCCGCAACGCACTGACGCGTTTCGACCTTCCATGATCATCATCAGAGTACGACGGCAAACTGACTATCGAGGATCAAACCGCATTAAATATATATGGAAATCAAATTTAGATATGCGGCTCTCCCCACTAGCAGTCTCGCATACATTGAACTTCACTGGAAATGTTGGCTGCACAATTTCTATGCAGTCAGGAACATCAACTGTTTGTAGCTTTTGCCACATATACATTTATGGGCAAAACTACTTAACAACAAGTGATTGCGCGGATGGTGGTAACAATTCTTTAAATCAATATGCGAGCTTGAAGTATACACCATTCCCATTGTACTAAACCAGTTGTGGATCAAAATAACATGGCTACCGCTAGCCGCAACGCACTGACGCGTTTCGAACTTCCCTGGTCATTATCATAGTACGAAGGCAGAGAGAATATCGAGGATCAAACCGCATTGAATATATATGGAAATCAAAATTAGATATGCGGCTCTCAACAATAGCAGTCTCGCAAACATTGAACTTGACTGCAAATGTCCGATGCACCATTTCTGTGCAGTCACGAACATCAACTGTTTGTAGCTTTCGCCACATATAAATATGTACGCAATACAATTTAACAATAACTGATTACGCGGGTGGTGGTAACAATTCGTTAAATCAAGTTTGCGAGCTAGCAGTAAACACCAATTCCATTGTATTTAACCAGTCGTCGAACAACATAGCAAAACTACCGCCAGCCGCAACGCACTGGCGCGTTTTGACCTTCCATGATCATCATTAGAGTACGACGGAAAACTGACTATCGAGGATCAAACCGCATTGAATATATATGGAAATCAAATATAGATATGCGGCTCTCCCCTCTAGCAGTCTCGCAAACATTGAACTTGATTGGAAATGTCGGCTGCACAATTTCTATACAGTTAGAAACATCAACTGTTTGTAGCTTTTGCCACATATACATTTATGGGCAATACTATTTAACAATAAGTGATTGCGCGGATAGTGGTAACATTTATTTAAATCAAGTTTGCGAGCTTGAAGTAAACATCAATCCCATTGTATTTAACCATTCGTCGAACAAAATAACAAAACTACCGCTAGCCGCAACGCACTGACACGTTTCGACCTACCTTGATCATCGTCAGAGTACGACGGTAAACAGACTATCCAGGATTAAACCGCATTGAATATATATGGAAATCAAATTTAGATATGCATCTCTCACCGCTAGCAGTCTTGCATACATTGAACTTGACTGGAATTGTCGGCTGCACAATTTCTGTGCAGTCACGAACATCAACTGTTTGTAGCTTTCACCACATATACATATAAAGACAATAGAATATGTAACGAAATCTGCAAGCAGTTAATGTTTGTGACTGCATAGAAATTGTGCAGCCGACATTTCCAGTCAAGTTCAATGTATGCGAGACTGCTAGAGGTGAGAGCCGCATATCTAAATTTGATTTCCATAGATATTCAATGCGGTTTGCTCCTCAATAGTCTGTTTGCCGTCGTATTCTGATGATGATCATTGAAGGTCAATACGCGTCAGTGCGTTGCGGCTGGCGGTAGTTTTGCTATGTTGTTCGACGACTGGTTAAATTCAATGAGATTGGTGGTTCTGCTAGTTTTTTGGTGACTTACGCCAGGCCACAGGACGTGTACTTCCTTTCCATCGGATGCTACCCAACTGTAAAAACATACATCCTTTGCTCTGACACTGTCCAAACCTGGCATATTTACGATGTGAAATGCACCACTTGCTTTGTCCTTGAACACCCTCACGCGATTCGCCTCTCCGATGCTTGGATGTTGATCTTTGATACTGAGAATTCACCCTACCTCTGTTGGAACATTCTATCCTGAGTTTCATAAAATTCATATGGGAGTTGATTTTCCATCTTTTCCTGACGTTATAGGTCAGTCATCTACTCTAAACTTTCGGGTTGATATCGTCCAAGAAGCTCTTCAAACAGTAGCTCAAATGCATTTGTAGGTTCATTCTCTGTAACACATTTTCTGAGTCTAAATAGATACCTTTTTACAGGCTCAGGCAAACACTACCAGGCCAAGGCAAACATTTCTGTAGGGTCGGTCATTCTTCTTAATTTAAATTAAAATTTGCATCTTCGACCCATTAAGAATGGTTGTCTGATCTATAAATGGTGAGATTAACTTTGCTATCCATGGAATTGCGGCTAACAGAAAAATCTAAAGAATATCGTTCCGCCTAGAGTATCCTGGTGCGGTCGCAATCTTGTGTAGAGGCTACTTGGTCACTACCAAAAGAGAGCATCTGAGATTCCAGGCTCGGATAATCCATATATGCGATATGATCATCTAATTTAGGAAAACTGAATCCCTGAGAACAATCTTTTGAACTATATTTCCCAAGTCCTCAATATTTTCAAAACTGGCCATAATATTAAAATAAGATTTCTTGCAATATATATTATAACAATAAATTTGCTCACCGATACCTGAATTCCACAGATGACAAAACGATACTTTTGAGACTTTGAAAACAAATATCCATATCAATTACCTGAATAAAATTTCATATCCTTCCCAATAATTTATATTAAGAATACTAGTTTGTTATAACTTCAATAAATTATTAGCAAAGTGTCTCAAGCCAAAACTTTGCAGCAAAGCGTATAACGCAACTCAAAATCTCAACCAGACTCAATTATATCAAAAAAATCACCAAAAACAAGTCAAAATCTTCGACAATATGTACAAATGAAACTTCCTAAAAAATTACAATATATTTAAGAAAAACAGTATTGTTTTATAAAACCAGCGATAACATGAAATGGCCAAAAATAAATTTTGATATATTTTTATATGAGTCAATTGATCTCCAACAATTTAATTAACCTCCACATATCCACCAAAGAATGAGAGATCGTCAAATTTCCTAACCTAGTTCCCACTCTATGAATCTTTCTTATTGGATTCATGTAGACTTCCGTCCATAGATTCAATGTGAATACTTTTATACAATAGCACAGAATCCGATAGATAAATTTTGGATGTTATAATGCTATCTCTCGCAATTTTTTATTAATGAGCAAGGTTGACCCATTAACTATGTATTTAGATGACAAAGTTTATCTATTGACATTAATAAGTGATGTTTTTCTTTCAATAATTAATTTTCATCATTATTCTAAAAAAAGTATACAATATGTTTCGATCATTGCCGATTTTTATACAAAGAATCCAATAATAATAAATTTTGTCGGGTGGAACGCAACGACCGGAGAGAGCGTGCTTGTGGTTTTCAACATTTTCTAATTTTGAAGGATATCGGGTTTCATTTTGTTTTTATTTTCAGATTCTGGGGATTTCTTGTCTGATTTCATCTCTAGGATCCACCAAGAATTTACCTACATATTTTTTTTTGAATTTGCCTTCAGTTATCAAGGATTTATTCCTAGCTCACCCGATTTTCCCGTCTCTTGTTCAATTTCATCTCTAGGACCCATCTGGATTTTACTTACGCATTTTTTTAAATTTGCCCTCAGTTATCAAGGATCTATTCCTAGCTCACCCGATTTTCCCGTTTATTATTGACATTTTAATACCCATTCTTTTTCTCTCATCAATACCCATTCTTTTCCTCTCTTCTATCGTAATCTACGTTATATCTGCTCTTCTATCTCACTCCACCATGAACCAGATTTCATCGCCAGCCCCCATCTCCCCGTTCCTCACTCAAAAACTTATCTCCAATATTACTGACCTCCAGCAGCAAATGGCGGATATCACAGGACTACTTAGAGCACTGACAGGCAACCTTTCAATCTCCACCGTTCAGCCCCATTTATTACGTCAAGCTGATGCGTTTTTGAATGGTGTAGCTAGGGAGGTTGCCCTACGAAATCACAACAAGAGAAACCTCTTTCTATGGTCTCCGCGCTCCCCTCTCTCAAAGGACGATCTGGCCTCAGATCTCATCAGTCAAATAGGGGATAACTTTAGCCACCTTAAAGAGATCTCTTCGGGAAAGGGTCATGCCTTTATTCTCTCCTCGCACAAAAGACTGTCTGACGGTGAGCTTCGTCACCTCAAACTGCACTCGCCCATTTTATCATCCGGGAAAGTCAAATTAAAGCGAGACTGCACGCTACTACAGAGGACTTTAGAGAAAGCCCAAACCCATCAACCGGACACCACTCCCCCTCCTCCAGCTAATCACGCCTTTCCAGGCTGGAGCAATCCAAAGAAAAGCCGCTCAGTTCACGGCGGAATCCTTGGCGATGCCCCTTCCTCCAGTCCACCCCTGCTGATATCTTCCCGATTTGAAGGCCTTCCTTTCACCTTTAGCCCATACTCCGCAACCAGTCCCCCCACACAGTCTCAAGCTTTACCACGTCGTCGCGGCCGACGACGCCGCGCAAAGCCTCCAAATAACGAAACTTCTCCCCCAAGTTCGTCCGCCAGGTCCACATCCCCAGGACAAGTTACTTTTGTGACGGATGCTATGACCCAGAAACCGAATAAACGTAAGTCGCCTAAAGCCAAACGGGATTTCGACCCAGTCCCATCAACTTCAACTCCCTCTACCGAAACCATCATCGACCCCACCCAGGACTGTTGCGTCTCAGCCCCTGATCAGTCTCTGTCCCTGCTCATCCCATCAACGCAGCTTCAGAGCGCCCCCTCGAGCCCAGATATCTCGCCTCCCTTTTGCTTTCAAACCCTCCAATTACTTCACCCACCCGACAAACGCGGGACAAAAGAAATCCAGATCGACGCTGACCACTCCATCCTCGTCAACGAGCGGTCAGTCACCCTCATCAGCCCTAGAACTCGCCCCGCCCGCCAGAGGAAAGACCCCGCACGCTTCTCCTCCCCGATCTAACCATCCCTCTCTCAGAGCACTCTCAGCAATTCTCATCAATTGCATGTCACTTACGCCAAAAATCAATCAACTACGAGCAATTCTATCCTCTAACGAGATAGACATATGCTTTCTTGTTGAAACTTGGCTGTCCCCTTCCATCCACTGTGATGACCTTTTCCTCATTCAAGGTTACACGTTCCTTCGTTGCGACAGAACTGTCGGTCGTGGGGGCGGACTAGCTGCCTATGTCCGATCCCTTCTTATGCCCAAACGTTTGTCGACATCGAACTCTCAAGGATTGGAATTTTTCTCGTTTCAGCTACAAATCCATAACCAAAGCATATCTACCTGTGTTGTCTACAGACCCCCTAATCTCTCACTCATCGACGACACTCGCGGGGCCCAACTTCTATCTACTTTTTTCTCTTTACACTCCGATCGGTACGTCGTTGTGGGTGACCTCAACCTCCCCATGGTTAACTGGCATAATCTAGCTTCTGAAAGTCACCCACTGCTTTGACTCTTTGCGAACAACCTGTTACACCAATTCGTGCATTTTCCTACCCGAGGGAACAACCAACTAGAGTGTGTACTCTCCAACAACGACGTAACTGATGTTCACTCTCGGGAGATCTTCCCTAATCTTGATCACTGTCAGGTATCCTTCCTCATACCTCTCTTATCCTTTACCCCTAGAGAAGACACCCAATCATTCAGGCGATTCACCAACTGGGAACAGTTTCGCCGACTCTGTGACGCCGTTAACTGAAGGGTCCTCTTTCTCCCAAACAATCTCTCCTCATGCTTTTCCAATGTCCATAACATCCTATCCTCCCACTTTAACTTCGCCACCTCTATTCAGAACAAACACGCGACGAATAAGTTGAACACTCTGTTTAAGGCACGCGACAACTTTGCACGCAACTCTAGACAACGCACATCGTCACTTGCCCGCGCCCTCGCACTGAGACGTATCGATGAGCACATTAAACAGGTTATCAACAAATAAGCGATCCACATCGAAAGACGCATCCGTTCAGCTCCTAACCCCCGGGCAAAGTTCGCTATCATCAAACACTAATTGCTGCAAAAGCCCAAAACCACGTATATTAACTTCTCTCAGTCAGACGACTCCTGCTTTGCCAACGATTATCTGATTTACCTCCTCGAATCCTTTTCCACTCCCACTCCGCCTGTTGAGATGTTAGACAACGGAGACGCCGAGAACCTACGCCGGTTCTACGTCTCACCGGTTTCCGTCGCCCAAGCCATTAAAGACATTAAATCTAAACACCAATTTGATCAATATGGTGTCTCGGTCAGCATGATTGCTCTTCTAGGTTGGAACGTCTTCTCTCTGATTGCCGATGTTATTAATCATTTTCTCGAAACCCCCTATCTTCCCTCGGACTGGCTTAATTCGACGATCTCTCCTATCCCTAAAAGTGGTACCTCGTTGATCTCATCATTTAAAGATCTCCGCCCCATTACTATCGTCCCTTCTTCCACCAAAATCTTCGACAGGGTCTTATACAACCTTATCTATCCCTTCATTAAGTCTCATGTAAACTTCTATCTCCTCGATGATCAACATGGTTTTCTGAATGGCCGCTTATCTTCCACCAACTTCGTTAGTGTTCTCGATCATTGCTACTCCTGCTTCTCTAAAGGTCTTGAGTGCACTCTCCTCTTCCTAGATATATCCAAGTATTTTGACTCGCTGTCATTTTCAGCAATCGAATCCGCCTTACTGACAAGCGGTATTTGCGTTAACGTTCTCAATCTTATTAGTTACTATGTCCGAAACCGACGTGCGACAGTAAAAGTCGGCAGTAGTCACTCGAGGCCAGCCCATTTCCGATCCGATGTTCCCCAGGGCTCCGTACTTGGTCCTATTCTCTTCAACCTTACGCTCGCGCACATACAGGTTGAAGACAACCTTTTCAAGCTGTTTAAATATGCGGATGACATGGTTATCGTATTCAGTAACCCCACAGCATCCAACCCCTCCTTACCCTTTATATCGGAGCTCCTATCCTCGCTCCACTTGCAGCTCAGCAGAATCGGTCTCAAACTAAATCCCACCAAGACTCGTCTAATGAAACTCTCCTGTGACCCATTCTGCTCTATCACGGTTGCAAATTATCCCCTCGATATAGAAATAATAGATGCGGCCAAACACCTTGGTATTTATTTTTCAAAATCCCTAGAATTCTCCCCACACCTTACGCACACTTCTTCCAAACTCTTCAAATGGGCCCGTCTGATCTGTTTTTAGACTAACAACCCCATTCTCCAACTCACGCTATTACAGGTCTACGTTCTGCCCCTCATTTCTTACGCCAGCGAATTCTACTGTACTTTTACTCACACCTGCCTGTATACTATTGAACAGGTATCCTCCAGATTTCTAAAGCGAGTCTTCCCGCAATGCGAAAACTATCGGGAACGCCTACTCCTGGCAAATCTTCTACCGCTTTTGTTTACCCGTCACCTTCGAGTCATTTCTTTTATCCATAAGTTCACAACTTGCTTACCACTCCAACTTTGCTCACCCAAGTCACCACTACGCCACACGTTCTAGCAACTCTTCCATCCAAGCTAACCATACGCCCACCATATTTTAAAAAATCTATCTTTTCTCCAAAGTCACTAATGTCTTCAACGCTCTTCCCACGGACATAAAGCTCTTAACCCAGCACGAATTTAAAAAGGCAGCCCATTAGTACTTCTTCAACAAATTTCTTTGTGATACGACACATTGGAAACGAAACTTGTTCCTTCTCAATGCATAACATTTACTTCACCCCAGGCTATTCTCTTTACTAACTTCGGGGGGCGAAATCCCTCAGGCAGTCGTCTAATTTTCCACTTTACCCTTTTGGTTTTAATCTTTCCTTCTCGACTGACTGATACCAATCCTCAGCCCATTCCTGATCCCATCATATCCACGTTGTAGATACTTTACTACGTTTTGCTCATCAAATTTTTTTCTTTCTGTTTCAGCGGGAGACCGGAAACTCAACAGCCCTACCGATCCACCAACGGTTCGCTTCGGACATCGACTCCCCCTCGTCTTCCTTCAATCACAACCTCGTTCTACGGATGCTTGCGACCCCTGCAAGACTCACTCGCTTCAATCCAGCAGATTCCATCCAGGTCTATGCTATGCTCCATCAACTCAATCTCCACGACAATGGACTTTATCGGTCGACGTCTGCCTCCGGTCCGCCATCATTTTCGATCTCACACTTAAACTCATCTGTCCGGACCCAACCTACCGTCGTAAAGACCATCCCCTCCTCAACGCGGTACGACGGTGTCAACCATGTTTCGATGGCCGATCGTACATGGGCTAACGGGGCCATGGCGGTGGTGTCACTAGGGCGTGGTGGAATTCCGACCGGCAATCGGATCTCCTATAAAATACCACATGAGCCCGATGACAGCACCATGACTCGGCGTGTGTTCCCCGCCACAAAAGGGGACAACAGCCACAGGATTACATGGACTCCTGAACAGTACCCCGTAATTCCGAATGGCGAATGAGCTCTCAACAGCCACCGGCAACCATAAAACTTACTGCTGCCTTGCAGACTGCGCTTGGATGTGCAAAGGCTAGAGGTGCGTCCTCGATCAAAAAGCCGAGTGGTGAGGGGACACCACTTGTACCAAATTCCCAAGAAACTCCA
Source organism: Eudiplozoon nipponicum (assembly GCA_029291075.1). Lineage (NCBI taxonomy): Eukaryota > Metazoa > Platyhelminthes > Monogenea > Mazocraeidea > Diplozoidae > Eudiplozoon > Eudiplozoon nipponicum. The sequence continues at coordinate 37,518 of JAQBSW010005166.1, forward strand.
TGAAAACTCCATGAAAATGTCACAATCTATGAATACCGTTCATGCTACGGCGTCCCCGGCAAGCGACGCGCTCTGTGCTCCCCCAGAGGCTAGGGTGTCAAGTGAAAAGCTATCTGGTTTTATCAGCGCAAAAACACCTATCTATTTCGGGTGTTGGAATGTTCGAACACTGCTTGATATCGGCAGCCAAGCAATCACGGCCAAATCTTTATATGACTACCAGATTGAAGTTGCATGCCTGTCTGAAGTCCGACTGCCCGGCACAGGTTCAACGAAGATAAAAGTACCGTCGGCAGAATCAACGTACTTGATGCACCACAGCGGACCAGTTGACGGGTCCGGACAACACGGTGTAGCCATTCTACTTGGTCCTACGGCGCAGAGAGCCATGCTGGCTTGGAATCCTGTATCACCGAGGATCGCAACGGTACGACTGAGAGGGAAACCTTTCAACATCACAGTGGTAGCCGTCTACGCACCAACCCTCGCAGCTGATTCAGATGTGAAAGATGAGTTCTACGACCAACTCCAAGAGACTATCAACGGAATTTCCAGAGGCGACATACTGTTTGTCGCTGGTGACTGGAACGCACGAACAGGACCTTCTGACTCATCCACCAGACACATACTGGGAAAGTTTGGTCTAGGTGAACGCTGCGAGAACGGAGCACGACTTATCAGCTTTGCAGATGTCAACCATATGTGCGTTACCAATACGCGTTTCCAACACCCTCGGAAGCATTTGCTCACCTGATATTCAAACGATGGTCACACAGCCAATCAGATCGACTACATTCTGGTACGGTCGCGTTGGATGTCTTCTGTCGAAGATTGCAGGTCATACCGAGGAGCTGAAACTGGCAACCGAGGAGGGTACGACCACACTCTAGTATGTGCCAAATTGAGGCTTCATCTCAAGGTCCGACGTCGCCGTCAACCTACGAGACGCTTGAATGTTGCAACCCTAACGGACCCATCCCGTTGTACAGCACTATCTGCCTCAATCACTGCAAAGTTGACTTCCGCTGACGATGGAACTCATGCCGTAGATAAAACCAATGTGGATCATCAATGGAATAACTTGAAACTCTCTACTCAGCAAGCTGCGCTAGAAACGCTCGGAACCATCAAAAGTCACCATAAAGACTGGATCTTTGAACGCACGATACGGGCGTCACAAAAAGCAAGAGATGCCCGGATGAATAACGCGCCTAATTATCGCCACCTGAGACGTGAAACCACGAGGTCTGCTCGGGCTGACCGTAAGCAGTACTGGGATGAAATGGCTTCCGCCATGGAATCGGCTGCAAACGTCGGTGACTTCGGGGGTCTCTTCCGTCTTATACGTAAAGCATCTGGTAAGCGCAATGCAGAGACAATTCTACGCAGCGCAACAGGAGACTTGATTTCTGAAGTCAATGGCAAAATCGCAAGATGGGTTGAACATTTTTCGCAGTTATTGAACCGACCATACAGTGGCCGCTCCCCACCGCAACCACCTACAACATCTACACCCAGCTACGACGTGGACTGCTCTTCCCCAACTGAGGCTGAGATCGCTACGACCATCCAGCGCATGAAGAACAAGAAATCCCCCGGTGAAGATGGAATACCTGCGGAGATCTACAAGGCCTGTATAGGCACACTACTGCCATCAATCCATCGACTGTTCTCTTCTATCTGGGAACAGGAAGCATGCCCGTCAGACTTCGGAATGTCAATCCTGCTACCGTTTCCCAAAAAGGGTGATAGATCAAGGTGCGAAAACTACCGTGGTATCAGTCTTCTCAACACCGCATCCAAGCTGTTGGCGTCGATTCTATTGAACCGCTTCTGTAATGAGCGGCATGCCCGTACCCGTCCCAATCAGGGTGGATTCCGCCCAGGCAAAGGCTGTGTTGATCAGATCTTTACATTACGGCGAGTTTTGGAACATCGCAACGAATTTCAACAACCAACCGTCGCTTGTTTTATTGATTTTCGAGCTGCTTTTGACTCTGTTGATCGCGACTCCCTATGGAACATCATGCTGCTCGACGGAATGCCCATAAAACTCGTCAATCTGATCAAGGCCTACTATGCAGCCACCAAAGCCAGAGTACGTGTTTACGGAGAAGAATCGGATGAATTCAGTCTGCGCACTGGGGTTCGACAAGGATGTCCCTTGTCACCCATATTGTTCAATTATGCGGTTGACTGGATTCTGAGCAACGCGCTAACTGGGTTCCGAGGCGTTCAAGTATCAAATAACCTATGGCTAACGGATGTTGATTACGCAGACGATGTTGTTCTCCTTGCTGACAGCTTTGGGAGCATGCAAACCGTTTTGGATCAAGTGGCCCAGTTTTCATCAGCCGTTGGTCTGGAAATCAATGAATTCCGAACACGCATCGACCGTGCGAGACTTGCTTTCTTACAATTGAAGAACTCACTTTGGAGAAGAAGTGAAATCAGCCTCAAAACGAAAATCCGAGTCTACCAGGTTACTGTTCGCCCTGTGCTACTGTATGGCTGTGAGACTTGGCCAATACGTTCTGAGGACTCCAAAAAGCTTGAAGTATTCGACCATTGGTGCCTTAGGTACATCACAAAGACAAAATGGATGGACCGGGTGTCGAACGCATCTGTTCGTCACCAATGCGGGGACATCATGCAACTATCCGTCTGGATCCAACATCGTCGACTTCAATGGTTCGGGCACGTACTACGCAAACCCGAAGACGAACTGGTACGGCAGGTGATGAACCCAGGTCAATGTGCAAACTGGCGCCGCCGCCGAGGTGGGCAACTGAAGACATGGCTTGCAACAATCAAATCGGACATGGAACTCCTAGGTTTACGCAATGTTTATGGTCCGCGTCACTGGGAGCGTCATTGGCCCTCTTTATGTACCGAAATGGCTGCCAACCGCCAGGCATGGAGAGGCTTAATTCGGGATATCAATGGAGCCGGCTTATCCTCTAAAAGGAGTCAGGCGCAGTAAAGTAAAGTAACCTACCCCGCCTGGATGCTCTAACACTTCATGGACTATCTCCAATTGGTCTTGTTTAGTCAAATGGAACTTCGTTTTTATTTATTTTTCACCAGATTGAACTATCTTGATGTTAATGATAACTTTTCCCTTCACCAACCCCTCCCCCTGCTATTAAATACTTTGCTAGTCACAATTCCATTCACCTCCACATATCCTACCCTTGATTTGTTATTTCAATGGTCGGGCCAGTTGGCCTTTGATGCCAAATAAATGTATTATTATTATTATTATTAAGACAGTCAAATTTTACAAATTCTTAACCTTGCATATAAATATACCAAATAGATATTTTAATTCCAATTTTGAATCCTTTTCAGTTTTATCCACAGTTAATAATATCTTGTCGAATTCTACATATTTACAATAATCATTTAGAAGTTTATAGCCCAATGTTGAGATTCTTTTATGTTTCGAAAGTAGAATCCTTATTGATCTATGTTCAATATCCATCAATAACATTTTATCACCTTATAACAAACGTGTATTCCTTCCTATGAAACCACATCAGCGAAAGAAAACTGTCTGTAGTTGGATTCAAACCCACGCCTACAAAGTAGATTGCAACCTGAACGAGATTTTTTATAATTAGTATCATGTTACATCCAACAATATTATCTCTGTTTATTCTAAATACATAGAAGTTTAACGAGCCAAATTAATCACCGTTAGACCGCAAATTAATTATATAGTTGAAGGTAGCATGGGATTTATCAATGGTCAGATCAAATTGCATACTTTCTTATTGGTCCAGTGTCAGCCAGTAAAATTGCGTATTAAATTTGAATTGAATGGTAAAAATTCGTAGGTATAATTTGAATTCTTACGCCACTTTCCTCTCTAAAAAAGGGAAAAAGAACAGAAATACTCCTTCTGACGAGACATAATTAACTGTGTAGAGTAGATTTCAAATTCAGTTAAGTAACTGCATAATGATCTACAAATAAGTTAACAAAAAGATATCGCAAAGTGCTGATTTTGGGCTGGTGTATACTCGTTAGTTGATTCATCAATTATATAATGCAAAATGACCACTAGTTATTACTAAAATACATGATAGCCGCAATGGCAGAGCATACCACGGGAAACAAATTAGACGGTTAACACAATTAAAAAATCATCGATTGCGCCGGTAATGGTAACAATTCTTTATTTCAAGTTTGCGAGCTTGAAGTAAACACTAATCCTATTGTATTTAACCAGTCTTCGGTAGTTTTGCTATTTTGTTAAAAATACAATGGGATTGGTGTTTAATTCAAGCTCGTAAACTTGAAATAAAAAAATTCGACCGGTATAGAAGAAGATATTCCTCTGATAAAAATTAATACCATTTACCTTTCTCAGACAGTTTACATATTTGTTTTCTATACAAAAATTAAACAAAGCAGCGTCTATTCTGTAAACATACTCTTCCCAGTTATTGTAGAAAAAAATTAATTAAAAGGTAGAAGTGACCTATGTAGAATTATTCAGTTGTCTACATCTTGTGCCTTACGTGTGTGATCTCTCTGTTGACTTGTAGCTGATATCTTGTTTTCCTTATCAATTTTACCATTTTTGATCCTCTAAACATATTACCTACAAAGCACGTTCTGTTCTCGTTTGGGCATATTGGGATTTTCCAATACCATTATCTCAAATTCACTTCAGGTTTTCACTTCAAGAAAGGCATACATTGCCAATCAGTCAAATGGTTAGCACACATATTTATAATAAATTTATTTTTAATATAATGGATAACAATTTTACAATAATTGATTGCGCGGGTGGTGGTAACAATTTTTTAAAACAAGTTTGCGAGCTTGAAGTAAACACCAATCTCATTGTATTTAACCAGTCGTCGAACAACATAACAAAACTACCGCCAGCCGCAACGAACTGACGCGTTTCGACCTTCCATGATCATCATCAGAGTACGACCGCAAACTGACTATCGAGGATCAAACCGCATTGAATATATATGGAAATCAAATTTAGATATGCGGCTCTCATCTCTAGCAGTCTCGCATACATTGAACTTGACTGGAAATGTCGGCTGCACAATTTCTATGCAGTCACGATCATTAACTGTTTGCAGCTTTCGCCACATATTGTATTGTCTATATATGTATATGTAGCGAAAGCTGCAAGCAATTAATGTTCGTGACTGCATAGAAATTGTGCAGCCAAAATTTCCAGCCAAGTTCAATGTATGCGAAACTGCTAGAGGTAGGAGCCGCATATCTAAATTTGATTTCCATATATATTCAATTCGGTTTGATCATCGATAGTCAGTTTGCCGTCGTACTCTGATGATGATCAAGGTAGGTCGAAACGCGTCAGTGCGTTGCGGCTGGCGTTAGTTTTGTTATGTTGTTCGACGAGTGGTTAAATACAATGGGATTAATGTTTACTTCAAGCTCGCAAACTTGATTTAAAGAATAATGGATAACAGTAATAATAATAATAAAGACGAGGATACAGAGCCATTACTTAAGAAATTTAGTTACACTATCATTCCACATATATATATATATATATATATATATATATATATATATATATGACTTATTCAAGCCCGGTGTCTCAGAGGCTCTCCTATGGTAGTGACCAAAGGACCTCTACATCGGTGCAGAAACAATTGATAACCGCAGCTTGAAATTGCAAAGTGAGATGCAACGGGCGATAGCAGATGGAAGTTTGCATTTTCTGAGATAACTCGATCATTTCTAATAAGATAAGTTCATTATAAACAAAAGAAATTCACGTTGTAATCCATAATATTCATAAGTAACGATATCAAGTGTGTAAATGAAATTGCAGTATGCCTTACAAGTTCCTATATTGTTGAAATTTCTTAAATTTAATTCCATTAACGAGTATCTTTTGATTAAATTATACAATGAATTAGACACAGGCTATCAAATCAAACATTCAATCATTAAGAAGTAATCCTCTCTCATGAGTTGCACTTGGTTCTTTTTAAGATTTATAACATTTGCCATAGCTAGTAGATATGCTTAATAGTTTTTCACTATATAAGTGGACCTGAATATCTCTCATCTTCTTTATAAATAAATTATGTATTTTATTATTTACGCATTTAATTTTTCTTCGTTTGTAATGACTGAATGTTCGCCATGTTTGTTGGGGCTTGTCCTGTCTTCATGGTGAGTCTTTGTTTTGCTGCTTGAAATGTTCGTGTGCCGTTACGTTTCAATTTTGACTTATTTTGTTAATTTCTTATTTTGAAATGTGTGAATTAACTGAAAATTTTTTTGCACAATTTTTATTGCAGTCGAATAAGCGGAAGGTAAGTCCTATAATCTATTTTATTTTGTTTTTTTTTAAATTTTGATCATGTTGCTTTTTTCGTAGGAAACTGTCATCGCGCATCAAATGTTTTGACAAATTTTGTATTTATTGTAGCGTGATACAGAGAATGACGGTATGATTTCTAACGGCAATGGACATATAGCATCAATGGATTTAGAATCCAATGACATCAAAAAGGTATTATTGTATTTTTAATCGTTGAAACAGTCTCGAATGGATCATGCCGACGTCAGTCCGTCAAAAGTTGTGCATGTTCGATTTATGCCATCTGATGCTTCTGAAAACGAAATAGCTTTGCTTGGAATTCCATTTGGCATGATTGATAACCTAGTTTTATCCAAAAAGAATAGTCAGGCACTTATTGAAATGCAAAATATCGAAGATGCAATTACAATGGTTAACTATTATAGGATGTATCCAGTAATTCTTCACGGAAAAAATCTCGTACTACAGTTTTCAAGACATCAGCGATTAGAACTGCATTCTGAAAATTCATTTGTGGAGACTGCGGTTAAGAATGCTAACAGTATAGTTCAGCAAGATCTTAGTGGTGCTAACTCTGGTATACCAAATACTGTGTTACGCATTCTGATAGACAATATTATGGGTCAGCAGATAAACCATATGATTTTGTACAAGGTAGGCTCTAGCTTAATATCATGATAGATATTTCATCGCTTTGGGAAAATTTTGAGAGTTATAATCTTCCTAAAAAATAACCAATACCAGTGTCTCCTGGAATTCGAGGAGCCTGTGCAAGCATTTGTTGCGATGCTGGTAAGTCTTGTTTTACTGGTAGTTTTATTTGTTATATGGGCTTTTAATGAGAATTTTCTTCTTATAGCACTTAAATGGTCAAAATATCTACACTGGTTGCTGCTTATTGAAAGTAGAATTCTCCAGAAATCGAGGTCCCCTCGAAATAAGACAAGAAAGCAATAGATGTCGAGATTATACAGTGTCTCCATTAAATAACGACGAATTGTTCAATTTGCGCAACTTACCGAGCAACAATTCTAACTCTCAGAACAACTCTATTAATCAAGGAGTAAATTCTGCGCTTTCTGGTTTGCCATTTAATACGACTGGTTTACATGGCGTTAATAACTTACAGTGCATGTCCAGTTCAGGTACGGGTGGTGGATTCCAGTTGTCTAACAATGCAGGTGCCTCCTCCGTTGGTCTAAGCGATCTCACGGCTCAGCTAACTGCCTTCGCCCAACAGACTGGTGTTCATTTATCACCTGCGGCTGCCGCCGCCACTGCTAGTTTTATGGCTCTTGCTGCACAAAGTGCTCAGTGCCAACCAGGTTCGCAGGGCCAACATGGTCATTTGACAAATGTTGGCCAAGGTGCCTTAGGCGGTGGACAAGGTGGTAACCATCATCATCCGGGAGGATCAAGTTTAAGTGGAATAGGAGCCTACGGTGGAACGCACAATCAACATCACATGACTGGTGCTGGTCCTGGAATGTCAAATTCTGCAGCAGCTGCTGCCGCTGCACAGCAAGCTGTGGCTAATATTTCGCAGATGCTTAATCCAGGTGCCGCAATGGTGACGGCGGCAGGCGTCTCAAATATGAGTAGTATGGCAGCGGCTGCTGCAGCTGCAGCAAATGCACAGCTTGTAGCATCTTCGGCCGGCATGCGGGGCCAGCAAATTGAGGCCCCTCCTGGTGGCTCTAATGTTTTAATTGTATCTAATTTGAACGAGGAGGTAAGTGTATAAAATTTGACGTATATGCTTTAAAAAATTTGTCACTATTTTTGCACGAATTATTGGCTTGGTTTAACACTAAAACGTTATTTGGTACGAAAGTTTGCAGTCAATGACTAGTTAATATTAATGATCGTTATGTGAATATCGCTGGAACGCATATGGTAGGTACTTCTCATAATGTACTGAAATTCACTATTCTGCCGATTCAACTATTCTTATTCTTAATTTTCAATTCATTTCTGTCTATGCGTAAGAACTTGATTTCATGTGGTTTTTAGGACATTTGATCAGCCAACTACTTCAATGAAATCGTTCCGAAAACGTTATTTTCATTTTGTATTTTCGAACTATTTCTAATTATTTAATACATAGAACATTGTTAATTTTATTGAATATTACTTGCTATATTGATTGTCCTAAGTAACCTTCTTCATTAAATGTATAGTTTGATCCCCAACACCTAAAATCTTTTTGAGAAATACTTCTTTTGATCGTTTATTAAAATTGTGCTATTTATGTGTACATGCTTTGCCCTTCATTTTGTTCTTATCTTTAATCATATACGCTTAGCTATTTTTCTTTTACGTTAATTATTTCTATTTCATTTTTACGTTTACGTTTCGGTTTCCTGTCTTTGGTTTCGTATGCTGCTTCTATGGTTTTCTCACAAAACCGTACGTGCGGTATTTTTGTTCTGCAATATGCGCGTTACGTTCCTGCCTTGTGTTTCGTCATTGCCATCGTGTTTCATCAATCATATTTACTTGTTATCAATTTGTAGCGAGTATATCCGGATGCCCTTTTCACGCTTTTCGGTAGGTGAAATGGAATGCCAGTTTAGTTGCCTCTACAGTTTTATTTTGCTTGTTTAAAATTTGTTCGTCTTGCCGTGTGGCGTTTGCTTTCGTCAAACCACTGACTTTTCACGTAAAATTATATCAATTTTCTGCACTTATTTCTGATTTAACCAAATATGGATATTTTGCATTATGCAGGATGTGTTGATGTAAAATTTCACAATTAGACTTAGATATCGGTTTTGGGATTGTATACTTAGACTACACGTTCTTTATATATTCCTTAATTAGTGAGTTTTACACAAATTTCTGTAGGAAATGGTACTTTCTGCTTGAAATGCAATATTAATTTTGCTAATATTATCCTATTAATAGGCCTCAATAGATATTTCCGCTTACATGGAAGCTTATTCGGATTCGTTAGCCCTCTATGAGGTCCTTGACGGAACTAATTTTAGTCCGCCATCTGTAACATTTTCTATTCTTCACGTCAGTGGTCGATAATTTTTATAACCCAATAAGTCACTTGCGGGTGATCGTGTTAATCTGGTTCCTTTAATAATGAACGGCTATGTTGGTGTGGTATGGCATAGCCAATACTGTATCAATGGTTTTTAATAAATATTCAGCTGAGAAATATATTTTTAGGTTTTTCATATATATATATATATATATATATATATATATATATATGGAGCTTATCTAAGTTTATAAGCAGCTGCAAAGTGACTTTCAAAGACTCATGCGTGTTTTGTGATCTGGTGATGTTCAAAAGACTGCAGTTTCACATATTTTCTAATATTGTTTATGTTTCCTTAATTTCTGGCTTGTATTGAATATAATTCAACACGTACTATAAGCCGAATGCCCGTTCGAATTACAGTTCGCCGGGTGAATTGAACGAACCTTGGCTTTGCTTTTCTGCAGGCCGCGATTGTAGTCAAAGCATACAATGTATACGTGTCGTCGATATCGTAGCTGCAATGTTTTTTTCCAGATTATTGCGATATTTGTTAAGTAGATTTGCTTGGTTTGTTTGAGCTCTTACGACATGTTGAAGATAAATGAATGTTTAATTTATACATTTATTGCACTGTAACGTTTGGTACTAAGATAAATGAAGGAATGTTCGTGCTTAACATGAGACAAGATAACTAAATTTTCTATGATTCGCTGGCAAATATGTTAATCGGCAGAGTTTGTAAATATTAGATTGGATTATGATTTTTCAATTTGGATATTTTAATTTTTAGTATAGGTAGTCTAAAAACAAAAAGTATGGAATTGTTAACTATTCGTAGAATTGATTATATATTTGTTCGGATTTCATGAAGAATCATTCAAATATTTACTAACAATTTTGTGCTGTCGATAACCAGATGTTTTGTCTTTACAGGTGTGTATGGTGATGTCACTCGTGTTAAGATTATGTTCAATAAGAAGGATACAGCGCTTATCCAATTTGTTGACACGGTGCATGCACTTTGTGGTGAGTTTTTGTAAAAATTGAACTATTTACTTTAATTTAAAAAAATATAACTATAAAAGAACTTTTTTACGCTACACTTAAAATTGTAAGAATACATACTATTTCTGTAATTTTGGTTTTTATTTTCATTGAAATATAGCCTTGAATCATCTCAATGGTATAACTGTTTGGGGCAAGCCGATGAAAATTTCATTGTCGAAATATAATGTGGTTCAGATGCCAAAGGAGCACCTTGATGCGGGTCTTACTAAAGACTATAATGCCAGCCGATTACATCGATTTCGCAAACCGAATTCCAAAAACTATCAAAATATCTTTGCACCAAGCAGCATCCTGCATCTGAGCAATATACCTGCTTCTGTAACAGAAGAAGAATTAAAAGGAATATTCATTGCTAAGGGTTATAGCATTGTTACATTCCGTTTTATTCAGTAAGTAATGTATATTTTAAACGGTTCAATTCATTGAATATTTTGCCATTGTGTATTAATATGTTAGGCAGTTTTCCGAAAGACTGTCGGATAAATAGATCAGTTTATTCACAGTGGCGCTTTCCGCGCGTAAATTCTTCCTTATTGAGCAATTCACCGGTTAAGTTACATGCTGAAAATGGGTCAGTGACCAGTGAACCTGCGTATAATGATTCATGTAATTGATTACGAATCGACGCTTTGCTTGTTAATGCGCAAAAGGCAATCCTGTATACTACTCAAATAATATGTTCGAATAGTCATGGTTAGAAGCGATATTATTATTTTGTTCATTTTATTGAGATCATGTTATTCTGTTCACGTTATTATATTTTTTGAAATTTGATTGAGGAGTGCCAGCTTCATATTTTCCAATGCCGCGTTTTGCGTACGCGGGTTCTAGCTTTGCAACACCAGCTTCGAAAAGATCCGATTGATCTCAATTTTCATTTCGTTTTTGACTTCGAACGGGTTGGGTTTGTATTCGTCCCAATTGCAATGCGGTTCTATCATATCTTTGTTTACAGGCGACGTTTCGATGCTTCACTTCCAGCACCATTCTCAGGCGACTATACACAGTACTATATTACATTTGCTTAAATCTGTTTTTGTGTGTATTGTACTGTGTATAGTGGCCTGAGGATGGAGCTGGAAAAGAAGCATCGAAAAGTCGCCAGAAAACAAAGATGTGATAGAACCGCATTTCCATTTGGACGAATACAAACCCAGCCCGATCGAAGACAAAAATGAAATGGAAATTGTGATCAATCGGATCTTTGTGAAACTGTTTGTGTCAAGCCAGAACCAGCGTCGCAGAACGCGGCATTGTAATATATTTTTATTTGTCATTAAAAATGTATATAGTTCTTTTTTTGAGGGACAGATTTTTGAATGGTTATTGTTAGGAAAACGTTGCTCTCCAATTTTATTTGTTTTTACCTTTACTATTTTTCTTCGGTCTTTTTTTTTCTATATTATTTATTACATTTATTATAGGAAGCGATTTGTTTTTATAGATGTTCCCGTATAGCTAATTATTATCGTTTTTTTCTTTGCTTTGTAGCCAAACAATCGTTACGTGATATAAGCTTGCGATGACCGTTAAATATTTGCTTAACGTAGTAAACCAAAACGGCGCCAACCGTCGTATTATCGGTCTATACCGCCGGAATAGTGAAATACCGATTTTATCGCCTGCTCATTTTTACTAATTTAAAAGCATAAACCTATATTACTACTAAGTCGGAACGGATGTTGCGGTGTTACATCAGATATCGATCTCATTTGGTGGTTTCTAGTAAATCATACAAGGAAAATTAACCATGTTATGGTGACGTAGACTGTGTCGATAACATTTAGAACGCTGAGAAAAACTGTCGAATGCCAGAATAGATAGTCTAAAAATTTGAAGCGGATGAGTACATTAGAAAGGCAACAACGGAGGCCGCTAATATTGTTTACGCAAATCAAGATAGCCCAGTTTAGTCTCCACTTCTCACGAATCCTTATGCCAGTAATAACACTGGCTGCCTTTGATAGAGTAAAAGGAATTCTCGTATCATTATAGTTGACGAGTACTAGATGAACTTTTTGTGAATGGACAGCGTAATAGGCCAAACGAGTTGACGTCTCCAGTCTGCTTATGCAGTTGTTAGTGGTAAAGATCATTTTCGCATCAGAGCATATGCTGGGCTCGAATGATAAATTTTGGATTCAGAATGATTCTGGCTGGAATATTTTTCGGCCATGCGGTCCACGCTCTGTGGTGTTGTCATTTATTGTTTATCTGTGAGCCACAAATAGCTAACAAGCGCCAACTGCCTATCAGTTTATCTGGTCTTGCTGTAGGTTATCTGGCACCATCTAAAAAAACTGTTGGGTATCTCGATAACATTTAAATAATATATAGGCTCCCGGTAGACAAGACAGATACGGGATTAGTAGTTAGTAGTCATTGAAAACGAATGCCATGTGTACTGATAGTGTCATGGAATACATTTAGATTGAATTTATGTATAAACGTGACACGGCTGACACTATAATAAATTATATTGTGTCATGAAATGTATATCCTGTACGAATTTACGCCGAATGCATCACTGCAACAATGATACTTAGCTAGGTTATGTGGTGAGTTGACCGCGGGGTCGCGTTTCTAAAGTCTAATGTTCATTATTACCGCTTCATTGCACATATTTGCAGGATATTGCATCGTTCAATTGTCCTATATTTCAAATTATAAGGCGTAAAGCCGGCTCTCGCTGATGACTCGCCAGTGAATATGAGATAAGTTGTGAATGAGATTATGTATGTATCTCATAACAAAGTACTGAATGCAGAATAAATTATTGCATATATGTTATGGATTGTAATTTAGCATGTTTTATTGATACTATTATTTAAATTGAAATTTTTATAGGAAAGAGAAGAAAATGGCATTTGTGCAGCTTGACAGTGTTGACACTGCAATCCAAGCTCTAATTGTAAGTAAATCTTTTAATGCTTTCATTGAAATCCGATAAAAGACATTAAACTTAGCCTTCCTGGATAAGGTTTTTAACAAAAGCTTGATACATCATATTTAAACACATAAACGATAAATTTTATAGGTAACTATTCAACGTTTCCTTTTTAACACTAGTTATTATTTGGTTTTAGTCAGGCTTCAAAGAGAAGTAAACTGGTTTTTTATTACTTTCGTCAACCTAGGATTTGCACGACACCCAGCTTGGTGAAAATTCGCATTTGCGCATCAGTTTCAGCCGGACATCTGCTTGAGTTTGTGTTTACTCAACGAGTTGCAGTAGTTTTCTCATTTGAATTAGTTAACGCTAAACTCTGATCGAGGCCGGGCCGGTGTATTCACTTCAATTATCTGTATACCAGAAAAATATTAAGTTGTCGCGTGTCATCGGCGTCTGTGTATTAAGTAACATCAAGTCGGTTTTCGCGCTACATTTTTTGTATGATATAAACAATTCATGGAATGTACACATTTGCTGTATGGTGCATATTTTTTGCAGATTTGACTTCACATTACCGGATAAGCGTATCTCGGTGGTATGCAACTTGGCTTCTATCGACTTGCCGTGTATTTATTGATACGCCCTCCTTGTTTTGAAATCCTTTTATCAGAAGTATCAATATATCCTTGTTTTATTTTGTATTCGTGTGCATTAGCCGGTTTCTGATCATGCAACTATTTGTTCTTCAAACGTAAACTTATAGTTTGGTCTTAAACTTCCTGTCAGAACCTTAAGCAATTTCGTTCTTCAAGCTTTTGCTATTTCACGGTTGAGGTGTCGGCGGATTTAAATGGCGTTCTGCGATAAATACAATTTCCTCGCATTTATCTGGTCTTATATGGCATTTTTTCGAGTTTGTATTTTTAACGAATTGTTGTCCGTGTCATACATAAAACATTTTCATAATTTGCAATTTTTATTGCTTTGACTGTTACGCTATTATACTCTTTACCACTATATCAATGCCTATCTTTGGTTCATATTGTTGTTTATCATGTCCTTTGTTATCAAAACTTACATTCAATTGATTTTGCTATATTCATTTTATTTCTATTGATATTTTATTTGCTATTCAACGTTTCGTTTTACTCGAATATCTGTTTAAAAAATATACGCCTTAAACTGCTGTTTTATGTGACAATTTTCCTGATGTTTTCTAGTTAGTTTTTCATCATCATAACAAGTATTGTGTATAAAGTTTTTCAGTGTTAAAAATTCGTTCTGTGCTTTTTTCTGGTTGTCATACGTTCTAACGTAATCTACATGCATCATCATTACAAAATTTCAATACCGGTTGCTTACCGTTTTTGACCTGTAATTATCCTTATTATTATAGTAATTATTGTAATGATGGTTAAATATGCAGCTTAACTCTTCTTACTGGCGAGTAATGTTGTCCGCGTTCTCTTTTGTTTCACCAAACATTCTGTACTTTAATTGTGGTTTGCATTTCGGCTTGCTTTCCTGTGTTTCTTCTACGAAGAACTGGTAGCTCTTGTCTATTATTGGGATTATCATTGCTTAGCACCTTTTAGCTTCACATTTAATATTTGCTAGTTTACGTTTTTAATCGATAAATTAGGTTATTACTGATGTAAATGTCCTTTTATATTTGTGTCAATTCTAGCACACGGCATGTTGAGTAGTAGCTAATTGTGTTTTAATTACAGGTATATACTTCAATTGCCATTTCTATTAATAAACTATCCTACTGAACAGACCTTTTATTAGTTGGATTTGCTCTATTTTATGCAGATAAAGTTAGGTTATGCATACTGGGATAAAGAAAAACCATAAGAATTATTAGTTCGATGGAAGTTAAAAATCAATTAACAGTGCTGTATTGATAACAATGTGCATTTTGTATTGTTCAATACTACAAAATGGGCTCACTTTTCTAAATATGAACAAAATTCTACGGAATAAGTCTATTTTCAGTAATGGTCGGAAGGATAGGTGTCCTCAAGTAGAATTTATGTAATGTAGGAATGAACATTTAAATTTCTTAATTAACCACCAATTTGAACCAAAATTCAAAAGTAGTCACCAGGGAATATTCGTTTCTTAAGGCCGGGGCAGCGGGATTTTGTCAGAGATATGATCGATTGAAAAACTTCATTGATGGAACACAATTGAGGCTGATTTAATTGACATCCTGGACCGGATGATTTCATAAAATGACTGTCAATATTACTTGTATCATACTTTTGCGAAATATGATTTTGGGTCCACTGTTCCGAACCCATCTATCAAAGGCGAAGCCATCATACCAAGAAGTGACAATTATTATGTCAAGTATTGGATTTCGTGCATAACATGCTCGAGAGATGGTGATTGGCATCAAAATTTCGGTCATAAATAAAATCAGTACTGTAATTGATGGAGTAGATTCTTCTAAAATTAAACTTAATTGAATTAGTTGGCAATGCATATTCGTGATTTAAACACAAAGAGATAAAAACACGTTAGTAGAGCAATTTCTTGAGTACGACAAAGAAGAGTCAGAATTATGTGGAAATGTTGACATTGAAATAAACTGCTTTGTTGATTTGTTTGTTGTGGACGATATAAGTTTCCGAAGTGTTTTTATCAAGTAAGTAAATGGAAACAATCTTGCGTTAGTCATATCAAGCTATTTATTCCTAGTTGTGGAGACGTAATTATGTATTGTGCTGTGATATCATTTATTATAATCAAGGTTGTGTAGTTATGAACAGCAAACCCATTATATACATCAATCTGTGGATAGAAACTAATTGTAGTGTAGAAATGACAATTCATCCGGTTGACCGGTTTCGTCCATATTGGGAAGTTCATGTACTGCACAGAAATTGCTGAGGCAGGGGCTCTAACATGTGCGCGTCTGCTTCAGAGTTTTCTTGCAAAAGGATGGCTCAGTGTTTAGGACAGTGGAATTCGAAGCAGACATTACCATGATCGTGCCCTGTACGCAAAAAAATTTCGGCAGTGCGTGAAAAGTTCACGATAAGGAAAAAACCCGTCTTCTGGATGAATTTCCTAAAATATACATAGCATATTTTATTCTGACAAATGTATGTACATAATGGGATTGATGGTTATAGCAAGATCGCCGCCTTGATTTCAGTAGTCAAGAGTATTAGAGTATATGTATATATATATGTATACCATATATATATATATATACATATATATATATATATACATATATATATATATATATATATATATATATATATATATGTATATATATATATAGTCATATAAATTTAGCCTGACTGGCGGGGCCCAAGCTGGTCGATACGGGTATGGTGTCACGAACCTTGGCTTAAAAAGGGACAGTCATCATAATTAATGTGAAGCCTCTTGTTTGGTCAAACTGCGCTGCAAATTTTATTGTTAAATGTGTAGTGACGGAATAACAGACGTGAAGAACAGGTTTCAGCTGCTGAAGGAAACTGGTCACTGGCGTCTGGGCAGATAGTGCTCATCAGCCTTGGTTGGCAGACTCTTGTAGAAGGAAAACTCCGAATACAAACCATCACTAGGAATAGGCGACAGTGTACTTTAATAGTCCATGAACAATGAAAATTACAATGAATATATACTGCATCGGCCGTCACGCAGTATAAAAAGTGTTGCCTTATCTACTGAGCCGCGCAGGGTGGATAAGCGAAATCTGGCTACTGCAGGAAACTTTATCTCCGATTCTGCTTTTTCCCTTCCATTTCTTCTCAATCTAACAATAACGCTCTTTTAGATAATATTAATATGCTTAGTGTAGATCATGTCACTGAGCCCAATATTAGGTTGCCAAATATCGAAAATGTAGGCGCATTTAATGTGCGAACTTTAAAACAACTTTGATGACAAGAAGGTCTTTCAAGTACGTTGGATAAATTAGAAATCGATGTAAGTTGCGTATCTGAAAGTAGAATGCAGGATCCTGTGTATTCCAGAACTGGTTACATCATCCGTATCTACGCGTTATTGGCTTCGAAAATCTGGTTTTACAGAGTTCTCTGAAGCCGGTAAATGGGGCGTTGGCATTGTCTTTAGCGCACGAGCTGAAGCTTGCTTAATTCAGTGGATCTCTCTAAATAGTCGACTGTGTGCGGCACGTTTAAATACATCTACTAAAATTAATTAAAAAACCCGTTATCAACGTTGCCTCTTCGTTGTATCTGCGTATGCTTTTATCGAATGCAGCACAGACGAAAGCAAGGACGCTTTTTACTATGAACTGAGCTTATTAAGTAGAGAACGAAGTTCAGATACAGTGTTGGTTATGGGTGAGATTAATACTCAAGTTGGGCGTTTAAGTAACGCAGAATTTCATTTAGGTGGAAGATACACGTTAAGCTCGACGCGCAACGGTAATTGTGAATGGAACAGCTTATATTTAACTAGTATAAACTTCAGACGTAGTGTTAGAAATTGCGCTACATGGCGTCTTCCAGCACTTGGACAATGGTGGACTCGAAAATATCATGTAGCAATTAGTTATAGATGGCGTGGTTGCATACACGATTGTCGTTTTATTTGGAACACGTCGATTCGGACCATACACTTATCCGTTGTAGATTTGAACTAAAATTTTCCGGAAAAATAAATACGAATAAACCCCAAATTTATGTAGGCAAACTCGAACAACCGTCCTTCCGACATAATTATGAAAATATTCTAGTCTAAGCTAACTGGTTTTGACGGCGGAAATCCGAATTTACTTGGGTCCAAGATCTGTTCCATTATGCACAATGTAGGTTCTACTATGATGTGGCATTGTAGGCCACTGTAGAATTAATCGTAGGCTCTCTGTAAAATCTATGGAGATACTTGAAGCAAGACGCAAAATTCCAATTGGCTCGGCTCATATTAATACTCGTCGCAATATAAGACGCCAACTTAAGCGCAGTCTAAAAGTCGATCTCGAATACTTTTGGACCAGAAAGGTTGAAGAAATGGAAGAAACTTCGCGTCAGGTAATAGTCGCTGTTTGTTCAAACTTATTTGCGCAACAGTTCAGAAAATATTTAAAGTGAATGAAACTATAAATTATAGTAACAACCATTTAATTACCGATAAAATAAGTCGTCTTGGTAGGTGGGCTGAATACTTCAAAGATAAATTTTCTTGGACACCCGCGTCAGTTTTGATTCCCCTAAGCATGTCTGCATCAACAGTGTGAAATGTTAGTCTCGAATAACCATTAGAGTTAGAAGTACGCGATGCAATCCTATCTCTTAAATGTTGCAAAGCCGCGGACTCCGATGATTTGCTTCCAGGATTATTTAAAGATGGTGGGAATATAATTTTGGGGGCGTTGACAAAACATTTTCATATTATATGGAATGAGGAAACCGTATCAATTGATTGGAATGATTCGAGTATCATTCCAATCTACAAAAAAGGCAATCGTAATTCGTGCGATAACCATCGTGATATAAGCTTGACTCCAGTCGTATCTAGGTTATTTGCTTCGATTATCCTACGTCGTCTTAGCGCTTCACGTGAATCACATACTAGAGAAGAACAGGCCGGATTCCGCTCAGGACGAGGTTGTATAGATAATATATTTACGTTAAGGCAAGTTCTTGAACAGACATTTATATAACCGTCTCACAATAGCCGTCTTTCTAGACTTCAAGAGTGTATTTGACTCGGTGGTTCGCAATGTTTTATTCTATATTTTGTCGAAAAGTGGTGTGCCCATAAAATTTGTTAATATTATCGTTGCTTTATACACAAATACTTCTGGTCGCGTTAAGGTCTACAACGAACTAACACAACTTTACAATTAGCAGTGGTGTTCGTCAAGGCTGTTCATTTTCGCCCTTTTTGTTTAATTTTGTAATCGGTGCTATTATGACTATGCAAACGATATCGTACTATTATTCGACAATCGAGATGCTGATCAGGCCACCTCGAATAGATTGGCAAGCGTTGTTCTGTCTTTCGGTATGAAATTCGCATACTCTAAATGTAAGATCACCAACCACTCACTCCAACGCTGCGACTGCAGAATGAAGATCAAGACATAGTTGACGGGTTTGCATATCTTAGGAGCTCTATCAATATCTTAGACAATATGTACAACGAGGTAAGAATAAGAATCGCGTAAGCTAGATTAGCTTTCTAGAAACTTCGTTATTTATTTATTGTGCCTTAAAGGTCGTGTTTACAATGCATTTGTTCGCGCAGTTTTACTGTACGCTAGTGAAACTTGGCCTCTTAGAGTTGATTATTTTAGACGCTTACAGGCGTTCGACCATCGTTGTTTGAGAAGCATAGCATATGTTGGTTACCAACAACGAATAACTTAAGTTAACATCCATAGACGTATTTTTGGATCTGACAATAAGTGCTCCTTTTTAAAAAAAATAGGCTCCAGCAACTTCGTTGGCTCGGTCACGTTTGCGTATGCCCTCAATTCGATTGCCCAGTAGAGCTGTGTTATCTCGTCCAGCTCCAGATTGGCGTAAGAAACAAGGTGGGTAAATTTTGACATGGCAGAAACAGTCGAAGTCACTTACATCCAAATTGGGTTGTATAGGACCCACTCGTCTGCCAGGATGAGGTCCATGTGCGCATCATAGTTCTGGGTTAGAATCCCTTAGCGATATGGCATCGAATCGAGCTCAGTGGTGATCTTGTTGAAGATGTCTAGTAGAATCCTTTTTGTAACTTTCTTTTCTTTGTAGGGCCGAGTTATCTGCGAGGTTCGGTTTCTTTATGACGTGATATGGTGAAAGCCGCAAGGAAGATGTATTGCTGATGTTTCCTTGCCCCAATGCTAACTTTGTCAGAGAGGCTTACGCAAAAACAAATAACAGAAATCATACACAATTCAACAATGTAAATAATTGAAAGGATTTAGAATATGTGTCCTCGAATTTAAACGAATATTTTTCTTTTTTAATAGTATTTGATTCAGTCAGCCAAGATGGTTTATGTTTATCAATAAATTGCTTCTTTATTTTTGTCCGGGTAAATACTTATTCAGCACCTTCACGTACTTCTACGGTAACATCTCTATCTTCTAAAATGTGTTCTTATATCTTACTGAAATTCTTATGCGACGGGACGTAGGCTCTCAATTATGCTAGAACTATCCTGCTCCGCATTCGCCATCATATATTAATTGTACTTATTGACTTGCGACGCTATTGGCTCGACTTAGCATATCATGGATTTAACAAAAGTCCTGAGTACAAATGTGATATCCGCGACATATTCTGGACGGTATATGGTGAGTTCCCAATTGGGATGTAACCGGTCTACTGAGTGAATTCCATTTTCTGCACAACAATACGTAGTTTATACTAAAAGGGGTTGTACATAATAAGTCAGGTGTTCATATCAAGATCGCAACCTTGGTTAGAACGTGACTGTTTACGGTAGGTCTGTTGCTGATGCGAAACCACGGGCAGAAATCTTTGGTGCCCACCATTACCTCCATCACCTGACATTGAACTTAGTTTGGTAGCAAGTATGACTCCAGGCATCTACACCTCAGACCTTATCAGTACCACCTGGGCGAATTCTGCTGCGGTAGACACAGTAAAAGGTATCGGAAGTCCGACTGAAAACAATCAATCACGATTCGTATATGGCCAATTTTGACACAAGCATTAGATGACCTCTTTCAATGTGTGGTGCGCGCGTTTTACGAATGCGTTTGTTAACGGATAATACTTCTGATAGTGTATGACTCTCCATCGGGCTACGTCATCCTTATTTATTTTCTGTTGATTTGAACTGCAAACATTTGTCTATAATTTGATCTGGGGTGACTTATCGTTATAATGGAACTGAGTGTGCTTAGACATGGGGTTGGATAATGGCGTAAATACTTTTCAGTGTTTATGCTCGAACTTTATGCAGTAACAAGATCCAGCAGCAACAATTCTACTGAATCGAGGTGTAGGAATAATTGTTTCTGCGTAACTTTGGAAGTCAGCGGTGTGAAGTTCTTATGCCGTTGCAGTTTATGTGGTTGGCAAATGGCAAATGGAAAATTTATGGAAATACATTTTAATAAGGCTCCGCATACTATTTTAAAAAAGACGACGCTGCAGCGTCATTGAATTCCATTTGGCGAAAGGTCAACCTAGAGTCTTATGTTCGAATTTAATGAAGTCTGCTCACAAATCCCCAGGCATGTACCAATTTGCTGATTCATCCTATTTGCGCTTCAACTTGCTCTTCACTTGATAAAGCATTCGCCATTATCTAGGCTCCCGATCATCTCGGTTAAATATGTTTATGCACTATACAGATCCGAACCAGCACACCTGCCGCCGTCATGTCGTTACTCTGTCTAGGATACATAGTTAGAGCATGTTCGGAGGGCTCCATAAGTGCTACATACTCACAGTGCTTCTCAGTGTCCAGAGATCGACAGTGCAGCATCATGTAAAGGTCAGTATACACAAATACAGCGTACCCTATGTTAAAGAATTGAAGGTTGCGCAGTCACCACTACCCAACAAGAAACTCTGATGTTGCAGTTTAGTTGCGTTTTGTATTACTTATATTAACGATGGAGTTCCACGCAGTTGGCAATCATCTAGTATCATTACGCTTATGCCAAAGTCTGAAGCGTCTGTTCAAATCGCCATCAAAATATCTTTTACTTGACGTTGCTTAAATTTTTTGACAAAATGCAGCGTCTATTTCCATCGGAATGCAAAAATGCAACTAGGTTCTGCGTCATGGCTAAGTCAGGTTGTTCGGTCGGTAGAACATTGATCATGACCAGGAATCGCTGTACCCGGTTTTAGTTACAATTTAATCCTGTACCTACGCGAAATAAGAGTCAACTGGTAAACAGCTTTTCACAGTAAAGGTGTTGCTGAGAAATGTCACTTGTTCGCCAATTTGGGTAATTTTGCTGCTATTATATAAGCAGAATTGCACTGCTTTTTTGTTATTGCGCGTGCACACCTGCTTCTATCTCTGGTCTATTTGGCACATAATTTATACTATCGTCCACTTAAGCCTCGGGACCTAGTATCTGTCATAAAATAAAATGCTTCAAGTTATTATTTAAGCCAAGCGGTACACTTGTGAACTGGTTATGCTCTTATGTAATCTGCACCATCGATCCTCCGACCGACATTTATATTAATCCAAGCGTGTACGAATTCCAATCCTAACATGGGACATGTCTTATCGCACAGAACGTATTGCCACACATATTCATTTCTGGCAATGCGACTAGGAAGCCTTAGCTTCTATACTGGTAATGCTTGCATCAACCATTCTGATTAAGTTGGACTTCAGCCATCATTCTGTTTTGTGTGAAGCCGAGTGAGATATACCAAACAATAACATTTCGAGGTAAAGTATACCAGTGTAGAGGTTAAATTAATTATTGGACACCAATTAACCTCTCATATAAAAATAAATCAATTTTTATTTTTGGACATTTGATGTTATCGCTGGTTTCGTAAAACAATATTTTAATTTTTGAAAGATATTGTAAAGTTTTTTGGAAGTTCTTTTGTTCATATTGTCGAAGTTTTGGACTTGTCTTGTGTAAGAGAAGGAGAGAGTTTTGATCTGAGTTTCTGAATTGCATAAGCGGGACACTGCGTGGTTCCTTC
>JAQBSW010005167.1:0-60445 GCA_029291075.1 Eudiplozoon nipponicum
GAAGTTCTTCAAGACTGTCCATTTGCTAGAGTGTATATAGATGACATCATTATATATAGTCAATCTAGGGAGGAACACCAGGAGCATTTGGACATCGTTTTGTCTAAGCTGGAACATTATGGATTGGTAGTGAAACCAGAAAAGAGTAGGATTGGTTGCTCTACCGTAAAATATCTTGGACACACCATTTCCAAGGATGGAATCAAGCCCTTGGAAGACAAGGTACAAGCAATCATGGATGTGCCAGAACCTAGAACTGTACGCCAGTTGCGTAGATTTTTGGGCATGATTAGCTACTATCGTCGGTTCATACCAGGTTTAGCTGGAATTTTGGGGTCGCTAACTCGACATTTAGTTCGTGAACGGAGCACGATCAAGAAGTCCTGGCCTATTAATTTTAGCCAAGACGACAAGGAAAAATTCCAGAGGGCCAAAGATCTGTTAAGCCAAATAACCACATTAGCACCTGTGGATTGGACTAAGCCGTTTGAGCTGGTCACAGATGCTTCTGATGTAGCCATAGGAGCAGTGTTACATCAACGGGAAAATGGTATAGTCAAGCCGATTGGATTCTATAGTCGGAAACTCCAAGATCGCGAGAAGCGATATGATACGCTTGGAAAGGAGTTACTAGCAGTTTATTCTGCAGTGTTGCATTTTGAGCACTACCTAGATGGACATCAGTTTATGATATTAACTGATCATAAACCGTTGTTGAGTATCCTTGGGAAAGCGAATAGGCTAAATTATTCTCGGCGGGTAAATTCACAAATAACCCGACTCGCAGAATTTGATTTTACCATTAGTCATATCTCAGGAAAAGATAATGTGGTGGCAGATACTCTCAGTAGACCAGACGTATCAGATGAAGATATGATTCGTTCAGAGTCACTCGTATGCTCTGTTGTATCTTCTAATGATTTTGTCCAGCAATTGATGGAAGCACAAGGTCTTGATCCTTTAGTAGCTGTGTTGGAAAAGAATCCTACATATACACGCAGGAAGATTGGAGATAAGTGGTTATTATGTGAAATCTCCAGGAGCCAACCTAGACCTTATGTACCGTTAGAATTAAGGTATAAGGTAATTCAGCAGCTACATGAATTCAGTCATCCTTCCATTAAGGCAACTATCAGGATGGTCACTGATAGATATGTATGGCCAAAGATGTCGAAAGACATAAGAGCCTGGGTAAGGACATGTGCCCGGTGTCAAACTTGTAAAGTTTGGCGTCATACCAAAACTGAAATTAAAACGATTGGTATACCAGCGGGTCGTTTCATGCATGTTCATATTGATATAGTAGAAATGCCTGAGATTTCTGGCCAAAAGTATTTACTCACGATGGTCGATCCGTTCAGTCGTCAGTTTGAGGTAGCAATCCTGAAGGACATGACAGCTCAAGAGGTCTTACTTATGTTCTTGCATAATTGGGTGTCGCGATATGGTGTACCGGTAAGGGTAACTACTGATCGTGGTAGTCAGTTTATGTCTGAACTGTTTATCAGATCATTGAATACAATGGGGATAGAAGTAAGACACACATGTGCTTATAATCCCAGAGCTAATGGGATGGTTGAGAGACTGCACAGGGAGCTGAAGGCTGCATTACGCTGCACCGGTGGATCCAGTTGGATACATGATTTGCCCATAGTTTTGTTGGCAATGCGAAACAGATACAGAGTTCAGTTAGGAACATCCATAGCAGAACTTGTTTATGAAGAGCCATTGAGGTTACCTGGAGATCTTCTAATAGAAGCTCCAAGTTGTCTCGATTGGGCCTCTAGTTCAGTAGATTAAATCCAAGACAACTGAGAATAGAGAAAATGCGATATGAACATGAAATCTGGTGAAGTACCAGCACAACTTGTTGAAACTCGGACTGGAAGCGTCATCAAGAAACCAAAGAATGAAGACTACATCATCTATGGTTAATTATCTTAAATATGAGGGTGTATGTAGAGGTTAAATTAATTATTGGACACCAATTAACCTCTCATATAAAAATAAATCAATTTTTATTTTTGGACATTTGATGTTATCGCTGGTTTCGTAAAACAATATTGTAATTTTTGAAAAATATTGTAATTTTTTTGGAAGTTCTTTTGTTCATATTGTCGAAGTTTTGGACTTGTCTTGTCGAAGGAAAATGAGAGAGTTTTTGAACTGAGTTGCTGAATTGCACAAGCGGGACACTGCGTGGTTCCATCTCCGACTCTTTGTGAATAAAACATTATAATCTTCTTGTCGATTTGTTCTTTTAATTATCAGCGAAAAGAACCACAAATTTGCTTTGGGTATTTAAAGTGTATATTTGTTTTAAGGTCTCAATCATTCCGGTTCAGTAATCTGTGGATATCAGCGTATCCGGGTAAGCTTACTTAATTAATATAATATATAAATTGCAAGTAATTTAATAATATCATGTCTGGTTTATTAAATACTGAGGATACAGAGCAGTTGGCTAGTGGACTTAAGGATTGTAGCTTAAGAGACAGTTCAGAGGAACTTAAGTGTTCCAAGATAGATGATCATTCCACTTATATGGATTTTGCGGGCCTGGCATCCAAGAGACCACCTTATGGTAGTGACCAAAGGGCCTCTACAGTATATGGGAGCAAAATATCTTATTAAAAAAACAAAAAGATAACCTATGTTCTATTTCATTACAAATCGCCATGAGGAAATTAATTATAGCGGTTGCAGAGCGCACCAACCAGAGAGGACGTGTGTGGTAATAGCCACTTTTAAGACAAAGAATGAACAAAGAGTCTTATCTAGGGCAGATATTATTTTAACAGAAATTACTCGCAGAAGCGCATGTATAAGAATGAAGCAGTCAGCCCAATGATAAAAGCAGACTTCGTGCCGAAGTGAACATAAATTAATTAATATTTGTCAAGTTGTTTCATTAAATCGATGCTTGTTATGCGAGCAATATTCTATATATAATTGAGTAAAAAAAACAATTGTGTGGTACATTAAAATGGCTTCTGATGAGTTGAAAACGTTGATTCAGGGACTGACTTCTCAAATGAATAATTTAACGGCAGAATTAGGCATAATTAATTCTCGTCTAGACGCTACGCTGATAATAAACACAGACATTAGAAGCACCTATTGTGCGTGTGTCTGTCCAGGAATTAGTGGACCGGACTGTAGCAGTCCAATTGGAATTGCCGATTGACCTCACGTATGAAGGGTAAAAAAGACGAGTGTTGGATCATTTCCAGGCCAGGCTTCAGGAAGTGTTCTCAGAATTATAAAGCCTGAAACCATTACTGGATGAGATGCCCATGGATACCATGGCACGTATCAAACGGTGGTTCGCAAAGCTTACTGCTCTTTACCCGGGTTGCAACCGCATGAGGCCATCATGTTCATGCTGCTGGATACTACCAGATACGGTGCAATATCCAGCGCCCAAGGAGGTTAGGAAGAGAGACTTCAGGCTCTTCAAAGTTCGGCCATGATGACAAACAAAGTGGCAGCTGCAATTCCACGCATGGGTTCAGATACAACATCTGGAAAGAGCGACATACCGTAATCGAATTCTGCGCGGCATAACAATCAATTCCGCGACAGAAGGCAACAGCCAGTGGCCTGGAAGCAAAGTCAGTATATAAGGACTCCAGCTCCGACGAATACGACGTATAAGCGTTAGCAAAACCAATGTACTGCTCCTAGAGAACGGCCAGTTCAGTGGGGAAACATGGTTTACACTCTCACAAATAAAGGTAGGTGAGATCAGGGCACAAATATTAATCCTTCGGAGGCTCCGAGGGGTAGATCGAGTGAAGAACAGCAAAACAAACAAAAAAGTGATCCGAACCAGATGACCTTTGAAGAAAAGGAAGTGTGAGAAACATTGCCAAATGTAAGGATTTTTATTAAAATTAAATTTTGAGAACTCTTCAACGGACAGCCAGTAATAATGCAATTGGATACTGAAGCTGATGTGTCGGTATTACCACTGACTTGGCCATTGAACAACGTAAAACCTCCGAAAGCAAGTTTATGTCAGGCATCGGGCGCATCGATGGGGGCTGCGGGCGAGTGGGACACGAAATTGTTAATAAATGAATTTATCTATCATATGTCTTTTGATGTTGGGAATACGCAAACGCCCTTATTGGGACTTAATTTCATTAGAAAATGGGTTAACACGATAGACTGTCAAAATAAGCGTGTATGCATATGGAGGCCTGAGAGAATAAATTCAATGAAGTCTATGTGTACCCCTAAGGTGCAGGAGGAGACCAGTTGTATGCCTGGCTAGTGGAAGAATCTTCGAAATCAATATAACATTATATTCCAACTGCCAAATTGCAGCGAATGTCCAAGGCCGACGGTCGACCATTTTAAGCTATGCCTAGAACTAAATGAAGGTTATGAACAACCAAAGGTATATGGTGCTCCTCCAAAGAAATTAGCAGCAGCGACTCGAGCAACCCAAGAAATGATAGAAGCCGGCGTTCTTGAACCGTTATCATCTGTTTTTCGTGCTCCAATGGTTTATGTTACGAAAAAGGATGGTTCGCTCCGACCGGCGGCTGATTTCAGGCAATTGAACTCAGTGACTAAACCGGACCCGTATCCCATGCCGGCTCTGCGTGATCTGTTCCTACAGCTAGCGGGAGGCAAATGGTTTGCCGTGCTTGATCTTAAACAGGGATTTTGGCAAAAAGGCGTGCGGCTGGAAGACCAATGGAAGTCAGCGGTACAAGTACCCCACGGTCATTTCCAATTTACCCTGGTACCATTTGACATTAAAAACGCACCAAATGTATTCCATAGAATGATGGACTCGTTCGTGTCTGACTTAACTTGTACAACAGCTTACGTGGAAGATGCTATTATATGGGTCACTACTAAACACGAATTACGTGTTAGGATGCAGAAGATGTTGGCCGAAGCTGTAGAATGGCGATTACACTTTAATCCAGAAAAGGTTCAGATAGGTCGAGAAGAGCGGTTCCTGGGGCACTTAGTCTTAGCGTAGGGATGCATGCCTATCAAGGATAATCCGGTGCCTACTACTAGAAAACAATTGCGCCGGTTTATTGGTGTGGTGAATTTCTATAGACCATACCTCACAGGGATGGCGATTACGCAACAACCCTTATCTATGTTAACTAGTGCCAAGATACCGTTTCGTTGGACGGAGGAGGCTCGAATAGCGTTTGTGCTATGCAAGCAGAAATTAATAGAGGCAACTATTTTGACTTTCCCGGAAGGTAATATGTCAATTGTTACAGACGCGTCAGATATTGGGATAGGAGCGGTGTTACAAGCTGACGGACGTCTTGCGAAATATATAAGTTGCACGATCACTAAGGCGGAACAGAACTATACCGTCACAGAAAAGGAATTACTTGCCGTACAATGGGCTCTACGGAAGTTTATATATTCTGTACTCGGAGGACACGTAGACGTCTTTTCCGACCACAAAGCGCTAGTACATTGGAGATCACTATGTATTGAGAAAAAACGATTACATCGAGCCATTGAAGAAGTGGAAGAATACGATATATCAATTCATCATAGAGCAGGAATCGAGAATGCGGCAGCCGATGCACTCAGCAGAATTTCTGCTGTACGGGTTTCGCCACTTATAAAAGTCTCTGAAAAACAAGAAAAAGATGCCACTATCAGGAAATAGTCAATCAATTAAAAAAACGGCACAGTGGTGTCTGCACCATATAAAACGTTGAGCCTACAGAACGGCCTGTTGGTGCGGAAAGAAGGACAAACAGTGCAATGGTTTGCTCCAGAATAAATAAGAACAGAATTAATGGCCTTTTGGCATAAAACGTTGGGACATCCCGGCGCTTGGCGGCTCATTGAGACATTGAAGTCACGATTGTATTGGCCTGGCATGTCCAAATTCGTAGCTATTGTCAACAGTGCACTACATGCCAACGTTTTAAACCGAAAAAACGTGAAATATTCACTCCGATTGTTGTCAAAGCCAGTGCACGGAACGAGTTTCTGCATATCGACCTGGTAGGTCCACTGCCGGTAGCTCGCGGCGGGGTGTCCTATGTGTTTTCCATGGTCGATAAGTCTACCTGACGGGTCGAATTTGTACTACTAAAGATGATCAAAACAGAAAAGATTATAACGTGCTTAGAAGAACGATGGCTCAGTCGATTCGGTGCACCGCAAGTTATTGTTACCGATTAAGGCGCACAGTTTGAGTCGAAAGAATTTAATCAGTGGTGCAAAGACCTTGATATAAAGCATTCCCGCACAGCCACTTATCACCCGCAAACCAAAGCGAATGCTGAACGCGCACATAGTACGATGAAAGAGGTACTGCAAAGTTGGTGCTACGAGAGCCCGGGAACGTGGAGAGACAAATTACATTTGGTCGAGCGGGTCATGCGCTTTACAGTCTCAACAGCTACAGGATTCGCTCCAACGACCATGGTCTATGGAGGACACATAAGACTGCCAGGTGAACCTGTAATCCAAGGATCCCATGAGCGCTGCACCATAGCGGATATTCAGGAGCGACTAAAACAGTTAACTGAATATGTTGGCGCCACACAGCGACAAGACTATGCAAGGCAACCGACACGCACTCGTCTATAGGTCGACTATGTCGTGGTCGCGAAGATCGAGCCCGTGGCACTGCAGGCTGTCAATGATGGGCCGTATTGCGTGGAGAGGGTGAACTCAGAGCACCATACTGTTTTTGTTATCATGCCCGATGGACCACGAGCTGTTGCACTTGATTGTTTAAGCAGAGTGCCAAAGCCGATTTCTGGGGGGGGAGATGTGGCAATAACAACCTTCAAGACAGATAATGAATAAAGAGTCTTATCTAGGGCAGACATTATTTCAACAGAAATTCCTCGCAGAAGCGCCCGTATAAGAATGGAGCAGTCAGCCCAATGATAAAAGCAGACTTCGAGACGAAGTGAGCATTAATTAATTAATATTTGTAAATTTGTTTTATTAAATCGATGCTCGTTATGCGAGCAAAATTCTATAAATAATTGAGTAAAAATAAAGCATGTGTGGTACATTTAAAATGGATTCTGATTGGTTGGAAACGTTGATTCAGGGACTGACTTCTCAAATGAATAGTTTAACTGCAGAATTAGGCATAATTAAGTCTCGTCTGGACGATACGCTGATAATAAACACAGACGCCATACGTGTACGTGGATCATTTAATATATGTGTGGACACAACAGCGTGTTTGTGGAATTCTATAATTCTTTAAAACGGAGATCGGGTTTCATTTTGTTTTCTTTTAGATTGTCTAGATTTCTCGTCTGATTTGATCTCTGGGATACACCTGGAATTATCTTACATATTTTTTTGGAATTTGCCAACATATTTCAAGGACTTTCTTTTATCTCATCGTATTTTACCGTTTTAGTATGCATATATATCCATTTCTTTCTTTTTCATCGTATTGTACACTAAATCTGCTTCTCTATCTCACTCCTCTATCATGAACCAGATATTGATCGCCAAACTCCACCACCCCGTTCTTAACCCAGAAGCTAATTTCCAATCTCGCTGACCTCCGGCAACAAATTGCATGCCAAGGGACTGGTCGGAATCCTTACTGGCAAACTCTTGATCTCCACCTTGCAGCCACAAGCGTTGTCTCAGGCTTTCTATTTCTTGAAAGGCATAGCAAGGGATGTTGCTCTGCGAAATCACTGTAAGCGCAATATCTTTCTTTAGTCCCCGTGCTCCCGACTCTCTAAGGATGATCTGGGCTTGGATTTAATCAGGCAATTGGGGTACAACTTCAATCACCTCAAAGAGGTCTCCTCCGGCAAAGAGCGAGCTTTGATGTTGTCTTCACACAAAAGACTGTCCGACGATGACCATAGTCAATTCAAATCGCAATCACCTTTAATATCGACTGGCAAAGTCAAATTAAAGCGTTATTGATCGTTAAAACAAAGAAAAATAGAGAAGCTCGGAATACTCCAACAGACAGCTCACCCTTACCGGAAGCTAGACACGCCTATCTGACCTGGAGCAAACCAAGGTAACGCCGATCACTTCACAAAGGTATCCTTCGCGACTCCCCTTCTTCTGGACTGTTGATGCTGACCTCCTTTATATTTGAAGGGTTCCCTTCACCACTAGTCCATACTCCATAAACGATCCCTCCCCACAATCCCAAGAATTACCGAGTCGTGGTGGCCGAACCCGTCGCGTAAAGAACCCAAATAATGAGCGCTTTCCTCCTGTTTCGACTGCCAGCCAAACATTTTCTCGTTGTCACTATCACGACCGGTGTAAAGACCCTTAAACCGACAAAGATTAAGACGCCCACGCGAGACATCAACTTCCTTTTCTGCCCATTTCATCGACCGCAACCCGGATTTAGCCTAATTAACTTCATCTTTCGTCAACTTCATCGCTCCTATATAGGAGAGTCGTGTCTCTGCCCCTGATCAAATCCTGTCCTGTTCCAGAGCGTCCTCTCAAGCCCAGATTACTCGCCTCCTTCCTGCTTTCATTCCTCCAATTACCCCACCCGCCTGGCAAAAATGGGACTAAGGAGATCCAGGTCGACGCTGACCACGCCTTTCTAGTCAGCAAGCGGTCAGACACCCTTATCAGCTCTCGGTCGCTCTCCACTGCCAGCGGAAAGATCCCGCGCGCTTCTATACCCAATCTAACCCCTTTTTCCTACGGATCACTTTTAGCAATCCTTATCAACTGCAGATCGCTTACGCCAAAATCAAACAATCGCAAGCATTTCTTTGCTCTAACGTGCTAGACATGTGCGTCAAAGGGAGGCTGGCTGTCTTTATTCAACCTTCTCTCATGCTCAAATATTTGTCTACATCGAACTCCGTAGGTTTGGAATTTTTCTGGGTTCAGCTACTGATTCCTAACCAAAGCGTATCTGCTTGCTTTGTCTACAGACCCCCAATCTCTCAATATTTGACGATACTCGTGCGGCTCAACTTATGTCCACTTTCCTCTTTCAGATCTCCCATTTATACATCGTTGAGTGCAACCTAAACCTTCCAATGGAAAACTGGCATAATTTAACTTTGAAAATCACCCGTTCCTTTGGCTCCTTGCGGGTAAATTACTAAATCAATTTGTGCACTTCCAAACTCGATGGACTTAACAACTTGACTGTGTCCTCTCCAACAATGATGTGACACAAGGCAATCTCGTGAGATCTTCCCTAATCTCAATCACTGTCAGTCATCCATCTTTATTCCTCTTTTATCCTCTTTCCCAAGAGAGGGCATTCGATCATGCAGGCGATTTACCGACTGGGAAGTTTCGCCGACTGTGTGACGCCGTTAACTAGAGGGATCTTTTTCTCCTAGACAACCTCTCCTCATGTTCTTTCCGATGTCTACGACGTCTAATCCTACCACTTTAATTCTGCTACCTCTATTTACCACATTAACGTGACGAAAAATTTGAACACCTTGTTTAAGACACTCCCACACGACACCTAACTCCCGGAATATGTTCGCAGTTATCAAACACCAATTGCTGCAAAATTTTAAAACCTCATATATAAACCCTTCTCCGTCGACTGACTCCAGGTTTGCTGAAGATTATCTAATTTTTCTCTTCGACTCCTTCCCCATTTCCACTCAGCCTGCTGTGATGCTCGCCCACGGAGAAGCTGAGAACGTACTTTGGTTCAACAGTTCCCCGGCATCCGTTTCCAAAGAAATCAGATGCATCAAATCTAAACACCAATTTGATCAGTACGGTGTGTCGGTCAGCGTGATTGCCCTTTTAAGCTGGAATCTCCTATCTCTGGTTGCTGATGTTATCAACTGGTGCCTCGAAATTACCTATCTTCCCCCGAAATGGCTTAATTCGATGATTTCTCCTATCCGAAAAAATGGCATTTCTTCAATCTCCTCATTTAGAGATTTCCGCCCAATAGCTATCGCCATTGCTTTCATTTAAATCTTCAATAGGATCTTACACAATTTGATCTACCCATTCATTAAGTTTCGAGATAAATTTTTTTTGATTCCTTGTCGTTTTCGGAAATTGAATCTTTACCACGTTTTGGTCTACTAAATTCCTTCTATTTTGTTTCAGCGAACGATCGGAAACTCGAAAAATCTAGTGGACCATCGGACGCTCATTCCCCCTCGCCTTCCATCGGTCGTATTCTCGTGCAACGAAAGCCAGTGAACCCTGCACGAGACACTGACAGCCTGACCCTCCACAAACTTCAATCTAGTCGACTTCATCCTAATCAATACAACCTTAAAGAAATTCAATGTCTGCGACAAAGAACTCCGTCGGTTGACTTCTGCAGGTGGTCCCTTTTGTCTTCGAACTCACATTCATGTTCATCTGCCCAGCACCAGTTTATCCTGCATTAATGCTCGGACCCTTCAGGGGTGGTACTCCAATCGATCCTACTTACTCAAATGAAATCGCGTTTTCACAAGATCGAACAATCACGAAGCCAATGAAAGCACTTCTCTTTCTCAACTCCTCCCTTCCCTATGGTTAAATACTTTGCTAGTCACAATTTCATTCATCTTCACATATCCTACATTTTATTTTTTATTTTAATGGTTGGGCCTTTTTGCTTTTGTTGCCAAAATAATAAATAAATAAATTAGTTACATATTTATTGTTGCGGAGTGCTAATACATATGCAATTTGTTATAAGTGTTGCAAACCTAGTATCAACTTATTCAAAATAGGCTCAGAAGGATAAACCAGAGTCGGTTTTGATGAAAAGGTTCAATCTCATGTGTACATGCCTTTTATGCTTACTTGCGACTCGTCAGTGGGAGTTGTTGCAACGCTCTATTTCATCTATATATTCGTGTGAGGTATATAGGAAAAATTTGGCGGTACAATATCGCACACGAATGTGTATACGAGCAGTAGGGAAGATAACTTCATACAAAATATTCGACAATGCGACTTGAAAGCTAACTCACTGTATATAATATATAGACCGAGCCTGTACAGGGTACTAACACCTTGGCAGTTGTAAAATTACCTGA
Organism: Eudiplozoon nipponicum; assembly: GCA_029291075.1. Taxonomy (NCBI): domain Eukaryota; kingdom Metazoa; phylum Platyhelminthes; class Monogenea; order Mazocraeidea; family Diplozoidae; genus Eudiplozoon; species Eudiplozoon nipponicum. Next base: position 10,998 of record JAQBSW010005167.1, read on the forward strand.
TATCAACACCATATCTTCCGAATAGGGACATTTTAAAAACACAATGTTAGCCAAACTGGCACATGGTGAAAGCAAAATCTATTTAAAGATATTTATAAGCTCAACCAAATCAAGAATTACAACTACTCCTCAACACCTCTTACTCTATCATATCCATATCCTGTGGCCTTGACTTATATCCGATATCACATTTCGCGATGATCCTGACAGAGTTCAATTAAACTTATCAAGATAACATAATGTTTGTTTAGGAAAACTAATATAAATGCAACTACGTATTAGGACTTGTATACTTGGTAACAGATTAGTCTAAATGGAACCAAAGAATATACCGAAGCGAGTATGAACATAAGATTCATGTGTTTCGTGCATACTGGCAACTGTTTAGTAGAAGCAAGTAAAACGTCCTGTACTCATTATATATTTGGTCAATGAATGTTGGACAATTTATGATACAATATCCTATACGAATGCTTATTCAAGCTGTTATGGAGTTAACTAAATAAACTGTCTTACGCAATGTGGTTTGAAAGACAAACACTATAAATAATATTTTTCTGGCCTGTAAAGAATACCAATAGTTCAATCTAGCCTATCTAGAAAACAAACGACAGTTTTCTAAGATCAGTGTATATTACATCTAAGATGTTGATTTTGAAGTCACATTGTAGATGACTTTATATTATCTATATTCAATAACTGCTAGATTCCACGGTTGTTCTGTCAAATTGTCCCGCATTTCTTAAATTTATATAGAGTATAAGGTGCAGTATTGTCTCTAACCAATGTGTGGCAAATAAGCACAAGACGCACGTGTAAATCGGATTATATCTTTTGTAATGCTAACTTTTGTATATAATTCTGGTCATATTTGAACTGAATTGTGACTATGTGCGCGACACCTAATACACAAATGCAATATGTACAAATTGAAAGCTTTTGTTTCAACGTGTGTTAAGCTGGTGCAGTCCAAATGTTGCGCATAAGAAAGTATGATGTTTAAAACAGTGACTGCGAGTGCTCACACCAAAAGCAAAGGTGTAGATCAATTTCTGTAAGATTTAGTTTCGTTTTTAGATTATGCTCGATCAAGCGAACAGCTGGACGATTAACTGTAAGAACAACTAAAAATTTAAAGTCAAAACCAGTCTCATTGTATTTAACCAGTCGTCGAACAACAAAGCAAAACTACCATCAGTCACACGTAATGACACATTTGCTATGTTGTTCGACGACTGGTAAAATACAATTGGATTTGGGTTTACTCCTAGCTCACAAACTTGATTTAAAAAATTTTAATCACCATCCGCGCAATAAGTGATTGTTTAAATAAACACTTATTCCTTCACAGATATCATAGTGGGAAAGTTTCTCAATATCTACTATAACAGTATATTAAACAATCACTAATTATGTGTTTAGTGATAATAATTCTTTAAATCACGTCTGTGAGCTATAATTAACCACCAATCTCATTGTATTTTACCATTCGTCGAACAACACTCCAAAACTAACATCGGTAACAGAACGTGTGCTTGACGGTAGTTTAGTTATATTATTAGTAGACTTGTAGCAAACAGCGGAATTGGTGTTTAATTCAAGCATGTAAACTTGATTTAAATAATAACAGTATATTGTTTAGTATCAGCACAGATCGTTACGCATCAACAGCTGCAAATCTTTAATGAGCCTTGAATACCATCAGTATATACAACCTTATAATTTACTTTTACAAAAATACATAATATTTTCTTTCAGAAAGATTTTGTGTCAACACAAACACAAAAATGGAAGGAGTTTTTGTCGTAGCGCAATTATCTTAATGTTCCTTCAACGTTTATATTCTCAGTGTCCACCTATTTTTATTTATCTGCATAAAAGGTTGCGTTGCAACCTTGTTAGATGCAACAATATAAAGTATATAAACAAACTGTCCAAAGTAAAAATCTTCATATGTTCAACTTAAATTGTTTATTAAGATAAGAAATCTGCTCACAACATTTCGCTTTCTTGGGAAGATCATTATGTACATTGGTAATAGCTTCACTCATCTTTTCCATTTCATTTTACAAGCGTTATATTTCAGTCTGGCTCACATTACCCAATAGGTTTGACAAAGCTATAGACCCATTTCAACGAAGTAACCAGTCAATTCAGGGTGATTGACAAGCTTTGCGAGTATTTTTTCAATGGTGGTGGGGTATATAAAGTTAAACGCAACGAGATCATATAGCTGACCATTATCATTCATGCCATGTGCCTCCTTCTTCCATAAAATCTCGTTAACAACAGTTGGTTTTATGCTCTAATGCATGAGAAACATAATTATATCCTCCACTTGTCGTAGTTTCTCCACTACCATGGGAAGTATATCCTTACAGATTTTTTCAAGTATTTTATTTGCTTCAGTTAACGTATATGCCAGTTTGCTTTGGTTTTCTAAAGATGTAGGCAAATGAGATTCGATAGACTTCTGCCTTTCAGGCAATTTCATTTGTTGTTATGATTTTTATTTTTTCAGAATGAGTCCGAAGATCTCTTCGACTCATCTAATTTAGCCTTTATATGTACATTCTCCCAGTCCAGTCGATTCAAATCAGCATCTTGTTTTGTCTCATGAGTTCCAAAAATCAATCGTTTCTGCTCTAACCAGTGTATAGCAGCCTTCGTCTTCACATGTTTCTTGTGTAATTATTCTGTAACAAAAACTTCAGTCGTGTGTAAACAGCTTTCTTCAAATTTAAATTTCTCCTAAACAGCACGTCCACACTGACCGATATCATTTGGCAGAAAGTCAATAATTTTTATAAATAATAATATTGGGGACTCCATCGAATAACTATCCACTCCAACGGAATCCAGCCTTGTCGAGAGTTTGGAAATAATTTCTTTCCTCTCGGGAGATGATGTCGCTTGTAACAGAAATTTGAAATTTTTCTTGTCTAATTAGGTGACTAATTGATTCTAATGAGCTAATGCCCTTTCGTGGGACCTTAACAAATTGCACAGCATTGCTTTCTCTTCATGCTTACTTAGATTGTGTTTCATCTCTAATTTACCGAAAAAGTTATGCCTACACTATTGATTGAACTCAGCGGGTCTGTTTGCATTCGAGCTGTGATTATGACTATGAAAGTTTGAAACGCGTCAACAAGCGTATCCAGCGATAGTTCTACAATATTATGGACTGATTAAAGTGTGCGATTGCCGCAAAATGTGATGCTTTCAAAATTCTCTTTGCACAAAATATTGATTGTTTTAATGATCTTTTGTAGATTCTTATGAACTACGAAAATATGTCAATAAATTTTGCAACAATTTGTACAGGTAGCTTCATTTGAAATAATACATTTTACCCACATTCAAATAATAAAACAAAATTAAAGAATACATTTAGTAATTATTTTTATATTTATGTACTTACTCGATTTGAGCAAGAATTTTGCAGAGATCGTAATTTTTTTAAAGTTGATGCCAATTTTTTCGCGGTCTGCGCAACGTTATATGGCTTCGAAAAATCAGCAGATTTAGACTGCGGTGCTGATGTCTCAAGAGGAAGGCGGTTCTCTTTTTCACTAACAGCGCTCACACTAGAACATCCCTTAAACAAAGAAGCTTCAATAACTGTATCAGTTCGTCAGCAAGAAGCCGAGTCAGTTGGCATAGAAAGAAGTCCTGAATGGATGGTTAAAGATTTGGCATATTCCTCAACGAAAAAGAGAGGACCTTTTACTTTATGTCGATTTTTCTTCGTCAGTAGGCCAATTTCCGACAGAGTGCGCTTTTCACACAATGCTTTACAAGCTAAAACTTCATTTGACACCTGGTAGATTTTATCAAGATTAACATCTGGCATTGGTTTGCAATTACATCCAGCATCCTGCGCCATAAACTGCAATGAACCATTGGATATAATATTGTCCACCAACTTTGGATTGTTCATGACCTCCAATTCTGTTAGACATTTGCATAATCTTTCGGTATCCTCAGTAAAAACATCCAACTGAACAACTAGATCAATCTCGCGATCTCGGAATTCTTCTTCATCGTATTCAAAATTCCTTCGCTCGTGGTAAATATCTTCCATTCTATAATTGATTCCTTCATTGAATAATGATTCCATACTGTCAAACTTACTTCCGGCCCAAGTCAACGTTGTGAGAAAAGCATCTCTTAACCGAAGATAATTCATGTTAATTGTATCCCGAGACTCAATAGCAAATTTGAGCTCATTTAAAAAATTTTTATTTTCTTCCTAAGAAACGACTAATTTTTCTTGAATCGACTGGAAATCTGCAATTATTTTCCTAAGACCAGAAACCGCCTCTCGTAATTCATTATTTTCCATAGTAGAGTACAGTAAATTGCTCTCAGTCAAGGCTTTTGTAGTGGCAAGTGTGCTCTGCATCTCCAGATTAGAATGCAGCTTACCAGTTCTCCGACTTGCCTGTTCGATTCTATCAAGAATAGCTGACTCTAAATAGAGCAGAGTATTTCCTGATTCTTCCATGTCTTCATTCAAATTCAAAGCGGTTGATGTGAGGCTGGACAAGTGATTTTCATGTTTATTCATTTCCATATTCCTAGATTCTGCCTAGATTATTAGAGCTCTTAAGTAGGTATTCGTCTTGTTCAAAATAGATTCTACCTCAATAATGGACGCTAGTGACCAGTCAACTGTTAAATTGCCAAGAGTCACACCTGTGCGATCGGCAATGGCAAAAGATGCGATCAGCTGAACTAAATCATCTACAAATTGTCGGTAAACTTTACTCCCTGAGGCAACCAACAAGTAAGAAATATCACCATTTTTAGTAAAAGATTGTATAGCCAAATCATTCTCCATTATCTGCACTGCCTCAGAAGGTCCTGACAAACAGTCCCTTTGCCTAAGCATATCGCTGTCCAATTTGTTGTTTTCTGTTTCTGATAATGATACATTAGTTGATAACGGCTCCAATGTTCCGAACTCTGAAAAGGCGTCAATTTTAACAGATTCTGGCTCTGATACGGACATATCGACTACGGGAAAATCTAGTGACACTGCAGCTACCTCCTGTTCAGTAAATTCAAACTGCGGTCGATATATTGTTTCCTAATTTAAAATAAAACAAAACATAATTAGAGGTTTTAAATAAGGGATTTTACGGGGGAATATTAAAAGGTGGAGCATTTGATATTCATCGATTGAATGATGAATTTTCTTGAATTCGATCTTCGAATTTAACAAATCAAGCATTTAAATGATTTACTCTATTATTATGGCAACAATCAGAATGTGCATCTATGGGACGGATGGGTGATAATTTGTTTCAACACCGCGAGGACATCTACACACTTACTACTAACCAATGAAAATGTTTGATCATCCATTTTTGATGATGTTTCAATACCTCATTTCCGGTTTCATCATCAGATCGCTAATGACACTTAGTAGACGATTAAAAAAATGCATAGTCAATCCAAAGATGACAAAGCTACAGGAAATGAGGTATCAAAAATTCATGAATTAGACAGCAATAAAGAAAAATCTAACATGTTCAGTGAATATTAACACCTTCGAAGAGAGGGGATCTGTCGGCAGACAGACATTGCGAAGACTGCCAGTGCAATTATTTAAAATTTAACATCAATTAGATAATTGCAGAGCAAAGGTCCTGAGTCAGGAAACCGAGAAATAAAATCTTGCTTACGTTATATGTGAACCTATGATTTTGCTCAGTTATATGCCTGGCAAATATTGGTAACAAGCACACCTGGCAAAACAATAATAACAAATGCAGTAGCCGCATCATTATATATATATATATATATATATATATATATATATATATATATAATGAGACTGGTGTTTACATCAAGTTAACTATCTGGATATACATAATTGTTATCACTGCCCGCGCAATCATTGTATGTTAAATTACATAAATTAAGCGCAATATGACTCACCAAACAGGTTAATGTTTCTCTAAAATGTTGTAATTCGTTCATCAAGGCATTGTTTTCCATACCTAGAGCATCAATTATGGTATCTTTCTCTCTAAATTGATCCTGGTATTGCTGCCACACATCTTTAAGATCAGTTTGCTTTTCGTTGTTATTGTTCAAATCATTCCAGTTGACATCATTCGGAATTACAACCTGTTTTGTGTCACATTCGGCTTTGTGAGCTAACAGCGCCTGTTGAATAGTTAGAAAATGCTTATTCACTAGGCACGCTAGATTGCTCGCATTACGCTGATTATCTTCGGCCAGTGAAAGTACAACTGTGCAAAGATCCTGGTTTAGAATTGTCTCGATTTTAAGCTTCTCCAATGCAGACTGTTTCATTTCTGCCTGATTTGATTCCAATGCGCCATGTATTGTTCAAATATTTCCTGTTTAGTAAGGAGTAAATTCTCAATTGCTTGGAGTTTAGATTTGAATATCAGCTCATGCGACGCCTCCATGCTCGCCAGTGTTTTTTCCAGTTGTTCGAACTTGTTGTGCACACGGTAGACATCAGATAATAAATTCGTCTCTCGTCCCCTCAAACTGTTTACCTCTTGCTCGATACTATGCTTGGCCACTGACATAGTGTTCAGCTTTTCGCCAAGTATATCCAATGCTGACATATATTCGGCAATTTTATGGTCAACGGTTACCGATAATAAGGTCTCCAATTGGGCAACTTTTTTCTCTCCAGGCTTCTCAAACAGTGTTGGTGGCTGCGGACAAAATGTATACAAAAGATGATAACTAACATGATTTTTACTGTGGCGAACAACATGAAAATGTTTTAACAAAATTTATTATAAAATTGGTTTGGCTTATTGAGATTAAGAATACACAGACCTAGTCACATACATTTGAAATCCAGACACTTTGTTGCAGGAATACGAACGACGGCCGCCCGAGTGGTGAAACAATTTTAGAATTCAGACATTTTTCTCCAATTCTCTTATTGCAGAGATCAATCTGGACATACAGTCTAGTACTTAAAATCATACCTAACATTAAACAACTATTAAAGTTACCAAGAATATATGAAGCTCTGCTAAATTAAATGGTGACGCTCAGTCAAGCAACACGCGAGATGACAGATGTCGACGTGTTAGTGCTATGCTCATCTTTATTTAGAGCTCTAATGGTTTAAATTACAAATAAAAATGGTTCTTATCGACATGCAGCTAGTTTTAGGCAATTGAACGTTGTGACTTGACCTATCAAGTGTTGGACTAGATTTATTTCATAAATAGGCCCACCTGCACGACCTTGATATTATCTTGTAGCCCTGCATGCAGTTGTCAGAGGCTCTACTACATTGAGGGTATATCCAAATTGTTAGCAATATTAAACCATTTGTGAATTGCTCTTCATTTAAATTTGATAATAATCCACTGTTTTAAGCATCCCGGTAGCATGCAAAAATGGTTTATTTATTTATAAATATATTAAGAATAAAACAAATATGACTGTAAAGTAAGATATTTCCAACAACGATATTAAAGTGACATTATTGATAAATTTGAGCCTCCATGGCTGATTGAAACGAATATTATTTAAAAAGAAATTATTCGTTTATTTTCTAGAACATACTTTTTTAAATACTTTGTAGTATATAGACTCGTAAATTGCGCGTAATTTCAGATTTCTGTAATAGATACATGACCTGGCGTGACATTCTTTAGCAAGCTACATTTGTTATTCTCTACACATACTTGATTTTCACAAAATACACCTTCTATCATTTTTGTGTTTTGAAGCGTACGTATTGGGGACGTTCTGGAACAGGTAATTTAATAATTCTGTTTTTCGCGTCTTATTTCTTTCCAGAATATTTGATTCGGTTGTATTACTACGAAAGAAGTACACAATCCTTCGCCTTATAAGATGTTATAAAATATATATCTAAGTTCGATGAACTTGGAAGCTAATCTTAAGTTTGAGGACATTAACAAATTAGATCAAAATATTGCAGGTATAAACTTCATAAATATGAACGAGAATGCTAGCTATCAGACTCAAATAAGTGTTGGTGCCGATTAAATTTTCCTAGTAGATATAAGCCTAATTTTAGTGCAATCGCGAGGGCTATTTCGTGAGACTTTATTTCATTTGAAATCTGTTTCAGCTGAGCCAGTTTAGTCCTAAGAACAGCTACGTATTGTTGGCTAATATCATTCTCGACACGCATGGAAACTTCAATCGCATGCAGTTTTACAGGGAAATTCATATTATTTCCTATTACAATAGCAGAAGACCGTTCCTTTTGTTCTCCATTTTGACAACCTACCTAATCATGTTCTGCTATCAGGCTTGTCTCACATTTGCGTAAGGTATGCAAATTATTTTCCAGATCAAAGTTAGACGCACTCAAGTCGGATATGCTCTGGCTAGTAGAACATTTTATGGATAATTCACATTCAGCCAACCAATTTGCAGGAACATCAAATTTATTTAAAATAACAGTTCTTAAATAATCTCGTTCCGCTGAAGTGACAGTCACCGTAGATGTCACCTCTACTATATCATGACCCAGTTTGGATAGTTCGTTATATGGAAATTTTATTTTATTCTGTTTTTCTTCAAGTTTCCTAATCGCTATCCGAACGTGTGTCTTCGCCAACTTATTTTGCTCAATTTTTTTTATATTCAGTTAAATTTGCGGTCAAACAGTCTACAAATTTGCAGTTTTGCACATTTTTTCTAAATAAGAGAACCAAAGACAATTATAGTTGACCTTTGAAAGTGAGGCTTCTTGGAGCAGTACCTGCTTAGATTCCGCTTTATCTACAACCTGCGATTCCGATTTAAATTTAGAATGCTTTTTCGTTTTGCTACAAATTTTGTCTCTTGCATATTCCAAAAGCATATCACAGTTATGTTCCTCTAATATGACTGGCTGCACACACTCAGTCTCTCCTTTTTCGTGCACTGCCATACCGCACTCGTTTAAATACTTCAACTCTGTATGTATGTATATATGTTTGTATGCATGCTCGAATGTATGTATATATGTTTGTATGTATTTATGAAAGCAGGTATGTATATCTCTGCAAATATTATTGCATGTATGTATGGATGTATTTATGAATATATGAATGGACGTATATTTGGATATATATATATATATATATATGTATATATATATATATTATGTATTTATGTAATTATGTATGTTTATATGTATGTATTTAAACATGTATATATGCATATTCTTATGTGTGTACGCATGTGTGTAAGTGTATTTAATCATTTAATCATTATCCATTCAAATGATAATTTATATAATGCTTATGAAATTAAAATTAAAATCACTTATATTACTTAACTATTTACAAAATATTTCAAAAATAGCTGCATTCTCTCTACATTCTTAAATGTTAGAATGTATCAGAAAGTTTGATGAAACGTCATTTCTAATCTTTCTTTGTCGAGTCTGATGAGGATTAATTGGTTGTATTTAAAGATTAAATCCTGATTATATTTTCTCAACATTCATACAGACAATAGTTACTGTATTTGTATCAGTCACTGCTGTAGAATAAGTTTGCATGAAATTTATTCATTAGTGGCTGACCAATTATTAATTCCTCAAATTAAAAACTAAATTGGCGTATGCAAACGAGTGCGATATGGCAGTGCACAAAAGAGAAGAGACTGAGTGTTTGCAGCCAGTCATCATAGATACATATAACTATGATATGCCTCTGAAAGGTGCAAGAGACAAAAATTTTAGCGGAACAAAAAAGCATTATAAATTTAAATAGGAATCGCAAGTGGTAGATAAAGCGGAATCTGAGCAGGTATTGCTCCCAGAAGCCACAGTTTCAAAAGTTGATTATAATCGTCTTTGGTTCTCTTATTTCGAATGAATGTGCACAACTGCACAATTTGTAGATTGGTTGATCGAGAATGTAGCTGAATATCGAAAAGATATTGAGAAAAATGAGTGGACGAAGAGAGACATTGAGAAAGCAAATAGAAAGCTTGAGAAAAAAACAGAATGAAATTCAGTTTATACATAACGAATTATCCAAACTTGGTCATGATATACTAGAGGCGGCATCTATAGTGGCTGTCACATCGGCAAAACCAGATTGTTTAAGACCTGTTATTTTGAATAAAGTGGAGGGTACTGCAAATAGGTTTGCTAAACGTGAATAATCCCTGAAAGGTTCTACCAGCCAGAGCATATCAGATTTGAATGCGTTTTAATGCTCATCTGGAATATTATTTGCATATCCGACGCAAACATGTGACAAGCCTGATAGCAGAACGTGATCAGACAAGTCGTGAAAATGAAGAATAAAAAGAGTGGCTTGTTGCTTTTGAAATAGGAAATGATATGAATTTTGCTTAAAAAATGCACGCGATTGAGTTTTCAATGCGTGTCCAAAATGGTATTAGCCAACGCTACGTGGCAGTTCTTAAGGCTAAACTGGCTGAGCTGAAACAGATTTCAAATGAAGCAAAGTCTCACAAAACAGCCCTAGCAATTGAATTACGTTTGGGCTTATGTCCACTAGCAAAAGTTAATTGGCGCCGAGTGGAGCAGATTTTAACAAATTGTGAAGAACACCTAGAAGCCATCAGGATTCTCCATGCTATACTGGCTACCGCTAACGCAACAATAGCTAAGTTCAAAATTTTAAAACAATTCAATCAATGAAGTGATCAATGAACCAAGCAATTTTGGTAAAAACTGGTGAGTATTTTCCATGTTATTCACATTGCCTTTAAATCGTCATATTTTTTTATTGTTACTTTATTTATAAATAAATAAATCACTTTGCGTGCGACCGTGATGCTTAAAACAGTGGATATTTTAGAATTTGAATGCAGATAATTTCACAAATGGTTTAGTGTTGTGGACGGTTTGTACGGAGCCTCAAATTAACGCAGCCTCTGCCAACTGCATGCATGGTTACTAGATAAAGTCGAGGTCGTGCTTGTGCGCCAATGCATCTAATCCGTCACTTCACAAATCTCCTCATGACAGTCGTGCATGGCTTGTCAGGTCAAGTCACAGCGTTCAGTTGCCTAAAACTAGACGCATGTCGAGGAGAATCATATTTATCTGTCATATAAACCATTACGTAATCTTATTTTATTGTACGTGAACGCCGTATGGTTTTGGTTTAATTTGGGCATTTATAAATTTGCTGATGGTGCCGCAATTTCCCTTATTTGCTCAGATTTTTCTAGGGCACTTAGAGAACACATCATTAAGGAGTGACATAAGTAAATGTGCTCAATATATACGGTGTGTGGATGATATATTTCTTATCTTTTATAATAGATCGGATTCACAAACATCGTTTTGATGTTTCAATTGAGTGCCAAATGATATCTGTTTCATGTCCGAAGACGAGAAAGATAATTATATTTCTTAGATGTGCTAATAAAGACAGATACTCGTTTTAAATTTAGTAAAGCAATTTATCATAAACCAACCTAGTCTGCACGGTATTTGTATTACAGTAGTTTTCTGTCATTTCAATAAAAAATATCAACAGTTCGTGTCTGTTTTTTAAGTGTTTACCGGTTGGTTAGTCCAGATTTAGAAAAACAACAAATACACAAAGGCAACAAAACTATCCTAGGGAAAGTAAACAGAAACAAACGTATTTTAGACCAAAAATAGAAAGCCGTCTACGGCAAAATTACATTTATTGGGAATGCAATGTCCCTAATAATACAAAAGGAAGTTGGATTGGCATTAATATGCACAATTCATGCAGCTCGTCTACGAGTTTTAATCTACCATCAATCAATGAGAAACGGTCGTTAACATCGACATAAAATATTATTTACCAATATACAGGTGCAAGTGTCGATCAACTTACGTAGGCCGATCGACCAGACGGTAAATTACACGAATGAGAGAACATTGCAACTTAAACGCCTGTTTTAAATCAAATGGTGAATACACTTTTACAATTGCCCGACACATCATTGAGACATTGTATATTTATACATCCTCCACAGATTCTTAGTGTGCTATATGGGCCAGACTAGCTTATTACTAAAGAAATCAATTCTTGAGCATTTTAGACTAAACAACTTTGGCAGAGTGAAATGAGTATACCAGATATTCCAAAAGTTGTTTTTTCCTGTAAGTGTGGTGTCAACTCTGAAGATGAGACTTGAATTCAAGTCCCGAAAATTCCGAAAAAAGAGTGGTAAATTTTGGTTTAACATCATTTCCAGACAAGCCGATGATGGTGGGCTTCAAAAGGAAGGGACACGTAAGTACTCATAAATCAAGTCTAAAAATCTGTGCACCTGGAATTATAGATGGTCATGGAGAGTCGAAAAGCGTCAATGTGTGCGACTGTAGATAGTTTTGTTGTGTTGTTTGACTTTTTGTTATAATATATATTGCAAGAAAACTTATTTTAATATTATGGCAAGTTTCGAAAATACTCAGGAAACCGATCAATTAGCAGGTGGACGTAAGAAATGTAGTTTAAAGACCAATTCTGAGGGATTCATTTGTATTAAATTAGATGATAATACCGCATAAATGGATTATCAGAGCCTGGAATCTCAAAGGCTCTCTTATGATAAGGACAAAGGGCCTCAATCGTTTTCGGAACGAAGACGAAACACTGCCAGGCCACTTTTGATTAATTCAACTTACTATTATTTTAAGTCATTGTGATTCAACGATTAATTAATTTTTCCTCGTTAATATTAATTTATTACACTCAATTTTAGCGCGCAAATTTTATTTCTTCTTGATGTCATTATAGCTTAAACTTTTGTTAAATTTCGTCCGCCTCGAGAGAAAAATCACTATCGCGCAACAGAGAAAATAATGGAACAAATTTAGTTTATTTCGTTCATCGCTGCCTAGTTACAACGCTATTAAGGTATGCTAGTAGATATTTTCGAAATTATTCAAAATCTGCACTACGATTACTACATGTATTCAGTATTGCATTATCACTTAATAACCGATGCCTAAATTCTGCATAACCGTGCAACTTCATAGTTATGAGTGGTCGCCCATTCTTCGTGTAGGTTGAGACATTGCTCTTCTGACCTTTCCGCATTGACCCGTCATGTTAAATAAACTCTAAACATGGTTAAATGCCATTAGTGTAGCCCAACAAATCATCGAAACACACAAATCAATCCACAAACCGCAATATTCAGTTTTAAGTGCTTAAACCGCAATTCATAGATGACCAAATGGCACATATAGTCGACATGTAATTAATTGTCCAAAGCATACATTAATAGAACTCATGAAAATCTGGCTCAAAACAGAATTATTACACGCCGTTTCTTCATTTTCGCCTGACATGTGCGATTGCAAATAAAAATTCTTTAAAGTATTTTTGCGGGCTTCAGATAAGCACCAACCTCTTTGTACCTGATCAGTTGAACATGATAACAAAACAAAATCAGTTTCTCAAAGATACGATGGTTCTCAATTTCCAAACACGCATCGAATTCGTCTTCATGGTGGCTGGGTTCTGATTTTTCTATTTACTCCGAAGGCCTCAACATCGTTCATACTAAACACTGGAAATGGCTTAGTTTGCGAGTAAACGAAAATTCGATTCTACGGACTTTTACCAAATTGACAGCATAAGTTACATTATTCTTAACTATAGAATTTTCTTTATTTCCAATAATTCAATAATCGAGAATTTTCAGAAGTTAACAATATTTTTTGCGACCTCCCAAAATAAAATGTATTAAATGGCAAACTTGTTTTTTCATGATTTTTGCGAATATTCGTAGAATTTATGCACAAGCATAATGACAAGATCGGACTATGTCAATGTTGTCGATATAAACTGAATATGTTATGACAGTGAAAATACAATTCATTTACTAGGATAATTTAACTTTGTGACATTCTTCTGATATAGCAAGTATTGGAATGGTCCGAAATTGAACCCGAGATCATTTGGTTTTGAGTCATACACAACATCTTCTGCTTCGACTTGCTGCGAATTGAATGTATTTGTCAATTTTAAACAAAGATAACTTTTAACACTAATTTTTAGGTATCAGTTTCACTCTGAGGCTTTAAGAAGCCATTCCAAATTTTTCACTAAGAAATGTACATTATGCTACTTCGCGTAGTCATATTGTGTTCATGTATGATAATCATGCACAAACATACAAAAGCCAAAAGTGATTCATATTTGAGTGCCAAATAACCTTAAGTCGGTCATGTTATATGTGGACTGCAACAAAAAACTAAGGCGCCCATACTTAGTGGGGATTTTTGTGTTCGTAGTTTTCCTTCTCTTAGATAGTCTGCCAGCCAATGCTGATGAGCACTATGTACCCAGATGCCAGTGGCCAATGGTTCCTTCAACCGAGTACATCCGGTTAGCAAATTTTCATCAGAAAAGAATAATACCAATCTAAACCGCTGGTATTATAATAGACTGATATAGTACATTTTGAACTAATCATAGCATAAAAATTGAGTAAAATTAATAAACTTGTCGGGTTTTGTCTTTATTTGAACCTCAACCAGTAACTGTTGCCACAAGTGTCATGACCAGCAGTCGAGGCTATCTGGGTGTATCAAAAGGTGTCTGTCATCAGGCTGATTACAGATGTTAAGATATGGAAATGGTATTAGCTTGTGTGATGGGATGAGCATGTGTAATGAGAAATCTTCTATGTAGTTGGCATTGAACAAAGAATTAAATCTAAAATCAATAATTTGCGCATTTGTCAACAAGTTAACTGCGAAATAATTGGTTTTACGTATAAATTTACATTCCCCTATCTCTAAAAAACAACGCAACTGCAGTATCTAACAACATATTCCTAAGTTTATATATATAGCTTTTGCAGTACAAAATGGCGATGATCTACATAGCGAAATTTATCATCGTCGTTTCACACTTTGATTAATTATTTTTTAGGTTACTTTAGTATATTTTGCTGCATTGGCAAGCGTTGAGGCGGACAACGCGCCTATAGCTTCTTTACGGTTGATGTGGGTACACGAGAGCCTACACAATGAAGCGAAAGTATTAGGATGAAGAATTATGAAGAGAATCTGGGAGATTAATTCCAAGACTCACGAACTAATAATAAACAAAGTTATTAATGTAAACTATTTTACAGAAAAAAATCATATGAAAGACTATCTGCCGATCATTAACTATTTAATTCCACTAACAATGATACAACATATTATACAGCGAAAAAGAAGTTAAAATAAAGAATGAAATATTATGTTTTTAAATTTTATAGTGGAGTGCAAACTTCATATTTTCCTATGCCGCGTTATGCGTACGCGTGTTGCAGTTTTGCACCAACAGTTTCACAAAGATCAGATTGATCAAAATTTCTATTTACTTTTTGTCTTCTGTCGGACTGGGTTTGTATTTGTCTCTTTCTTTTGAAGGCTTCAACATGGTGCATACTAACCAAAGGAATTGCGGTTCGGTGCTACCTTCTAGTACCATTCTATTGTATATTATTTAGTTCAATAAAAAGTGTTCTCTTCCCTTACGTATAAGTACTATCAAAAGGATACGAAGAACTTTGCAGAAAGATAAAATGGACGACATGCGTAACAAAATGGTGCCACTGAGAAGATTAATTTAAGGAGTAAAATTGAATAAGGGAAAGAATTTTTTCTAACTCCACAGTAAATTTTATTGTTAAATGTGTAGTGATGGAATGATAGCAAGCGTGCCAGACGCGCAGGTAAAGTTTCGGCTACTGAAGTAAGCTTTGGCCACTGGCATCTCGGAAGATAGTGTCCATCAGCCATAATTAGCAGACAATCTAAGAGAAAGAAAACTCTGAATACAAACCATCCTCACTAGGTATGGGTGACCGAGTGTTACTCTACCGTTCACATATAACAATTCACGACGTATAGTTATATGCCATTAAAACGTTAGTCACTTTTGGCTCTTGTATGATTCTGCATGATAATACTATATTCCAAATGACAAACTAATACATCTTAAAACTTATCATAAACCAAAATTGAAACCTGGTGTTTTGATTGAGTGTAGTGACTTAAAAAACATTGAATGCTATTTTAGAAATGGTAATTAGCGAAAAACGAGTTTTTGTGCTCAAAACATTAAATGATTAATTTGAAAAAAATCCAAGTGTTCATTCAAATGTTACACTCACCTCGCGGACACTGCAAGTTCTTTCCAAATGCTCCAATATTTTGTGTAGTCTATCAGCTTTAATTTATAACAAGAAAGAAACAAATCACAAGCACTTTAACATATAAAACGATAAAAAAAATTTAAAAAAACTACAGAGATAAATATTCCGAAAATAATATTATTCTTATAAACTTTGAACCAAGCAAAACGTGCCCAATGAAAGTTGGCATTTAAAGATCTTGTAATTGTCACAACTGCACCAGAGTAAAAAAATATTCTATCAGAATAACGATAAAACTTTATACAAATATCTTCAAAAGCAAATAGAATGAATAACATCAGATGATCAAGCAATTGTGTTTGGATTTTAATTTTTATGTAGTCTGTAAATAATTCCTGTTGACAATAAGATGGGTGCACTACTTCACTAGAATGCAAAGACGCTGAATAAATTAAATAGGTTATGAAGGTGTTGGCAGCAGGATAAAATTCAAGTCAACCATATCAAAGCTAACGAAAAAATTTACTCCCTACATTCAACCTAAATCACTAAAATTACGAGAAAAATTGCGAATACAATTTCGTGTGGGATAAAAGGAGAAAAAATAGTTATAATGTTGAGGCTCCATCCCTAATTGCTAATGAGAGCCCCGAAGACGCCAAATCAGATTCAGTCTTAGTGTGCCTCAAGGAATTTCATAAGAGTTTTCTCTTACATATCTGTTATTTTCATGCCTGCACTAGCTTGAACAAAATAATCAGTTTCCTCAAAGTAAACATTACCCTCCAAGCTAATCACACTTTAAAAAATATTTCACTATTCTAATAATAGGCGAAGAATTATGTACTTCTTACGGAACAGTGCACTCAAATATATAACCTAGAAGGTGATTAGACATGAAAATCCGAATTATTAAATTACCTGTTACTGAACGATAAAAACAAGCATAAATGAAAACTGAAACTGTTTTTGAATGCTTATTTCGTGATGATCAAAATTGAAACGAGGATGAAGATAACTGCTTAATTTTGGTAGAGAATGTCACGTACGTCAGGCACAAAATACATAAAACTCAACAATTCTTTCTTAGGTTACTTCTACTTTGTAGTTATTTGTTTTCTGCATAAATTGTTTACAGAAATATGTACTAATAAACAAATATTTTAAAATTGAAAAATAGTAAACATTATTAATTACTGTCGGGGATAATAGCTTTATCTCTCTCTTAATCTCTCTCTCCTATATATATATATATATATATATATATATATATATATATATATATATATATATATATATGTTTGTTTGTTTATTTATTTATTTATATTAATAATTAATACATTTTGCTATGCCATGTAATAGCTTAAATAAGAGGACTTGTGTTTATTTCTAATAGAAAATCTTTATTCAAATAAATATCTCATCGGCCCTAAAATCCACTATTGCCTCATTTAATTAAAAATTAGTATATTTAATTCAAAATTTATATTAGCCTGGTGAACTTTGCAAAAAAGTACAATCCTAAGTGCATAGAAAGTTTTCGGCCAAAATTCCAGTTATGGACAGCATATTTTTACCCACTAGAGATATGTGTCGCTTTTAGGATTTGCTAAACACAATAAATACACTTCGAATTTATCCTAGTTAATCAGTTTACTGTCGGGCTATGATGATGACCGCGGAAGTTTGAAAGGCACAGCTATGTGTGACCGGCAGTAATTTTGATTTTCTGCGTTAAAAGCTTTACAAAATTGGAATTAATCATTATTTAATTTCTTAAGCATTATTTTAATATTTCTTAGTACCACCAAGGCAATCAATGATTGCTTAATTTTATCCCGTTAAATGTCCACAATCCCGAACATATTGACCAATACCTCTTTTATGTACTATCTTTTCCAAACCTACGACCAATCATAATTAGACGGTTCATTTGTGCGTGCTTACCTTACATACGTATTCAAACGGGTGCGATATGGCAGTGCACGAAACAGGAGACTGAGTGTTTGCAGCCAGTCATAATAGAGGAATATAATTATGATATGCTTCTGGATGATGCATGAGAAAAAAATTGTTGCAAAACGAAAAGCGGAATCTAAGCAGGTATTGCTTCCGGAAGCCTCACTTTCAGAAGTCAACTATTATCGTCTTTGGTTCTCTTATTTAGAAATAAATGTGCACAACTGCATAATTTGTAGACTGTTTGACCGCGAATATAGCTGAATATCGGAAAAAAATTGAGGAAAATGAGTTGGCGAATAAGAGAGACTTTCATAAAGCAAATAGGAAACTTGAATAAAAGCAGAATGAAATAAAGTTTCTATATAACGAACTATTCAAACTAGGTCACGATATAGTAGAGGTGGCATCTACGGGGACTGTCACTTCAGCAGAATGAGATTATTTAAGAACTGTTATTTTGAATAAATTGGAAGGTGCTGCAAATAATTTTGCTGAACGTGAATAATCCCTGAAAAGTTCTACTGGCCAGATCATATCCGATTTAACTGCGTTTAACGTTCATCTGGAAAATTATTTGCATACCTTACTTAAACGTAGGGGCAGCCTGATAGCAGAACGTGATTACGCAAGTCGTGAAAATGGAGAAAAATGAGAGGCTTGATGCTATTGAAATAGGAAATTATATGAATTTAGGTGAAAAACTGCACGCGATTGAGGTTTCAATGTGTGTCCAAAATGATATTAGCCAACGATACGTGACAGTTCTTAAGGCTAAACTGGCTGAGCTAAAACAGATTTTAAATGAAGTGGAGTCTCACGAACCGTCCTTTGCGATTGATCTACGTTCGAGCTTATATTCACTAAGAAAATTAAATCGGCGCCGAGTGGAGCAGATTTGTACAAAATTTCCAGAACACCTGGAAGCCGTCAGGCTTACTAGGCAAAAGCTGAGTTAAAATTTTTTTTAAATTCACTTTATGAAAAGATCAATCAATTAAGCAGTTCTGATAAAAACGAGTGAATATTTTTAAAATTTTATTTATATTAACTTCAGATCCTTATTTTAGAGGTTCCAACCCTATTTGTTATTGGAGACCCCATAGATGCCAAGTTGGTTCAGTCTAAATACACCTTTATGAGTCTGATAAGCTAGCATTCTTGTCCATATTTATTTAGTTCATACCTCAACCTGAAGATTGGCTTCCATGACGAATATATATATATATATATAGATCTAGATATATATATATATATATATATATATATATATATATATATATATATATATATATATATTTGATAACATTTTATTAGGCAAAGGACTGTATTTCTTCAAATAATCTGGAAATAAATTAGACGCAAAAACAGAATTATTAAATAACCTGTTCCAGAACGTCCCCAATGTGTACTATTCAATACACAAAATGATAGCACGGGTATATTGTTAAGATCAAGAGTTAGTAAACCAAAATGATGAGAATAATAAATTCAGCTTGCTAAAGAATGTCACGCAAGGTCAGTTATATACTACAGAACTCTGA
This sequence comes from Eudiplozoon nipponicum, assembly GCA_029291075.1. NCBI lineage: Eukaryota > Metazoa > Platyhelminthes > Monogenea > Mazocraeidea > Diplozoidae > Eudiplozoon > Eudiplozoon nipponicum. The sequence continues at coordinate 30,605 of JAQBSW010005167.1, forward strand.
AATTACGCGTAATACATTGGTCTACATACTGCAAGTTATTTAAAAAAGAAGAGTTCTAGAAAATAAACGAATAATTTCTTTTTAAATAATATTCATTTCAATCAGCCACGGTGGTTCAATTTTATCAATAATGTCACTTTAATTTTGTCGGAGGAAATATCTTCCTCTACAGTCTTTTTTTATTGCTACTATATTTATAAATAAATAAATCAATTTTGCAAGCTACCGGAATGCTTAAAACAGTGGATTATTATTGAATTTGAATGAAGAGCATTTCACAAATGGTTCAATATTGCTAACGATTCGGATGTACCCTCAATTTAGCAGAGCCGCTGACAACTGCATGAAAGGCTACAAGATAATATCCAGGTCGTGCAGATGGGCCTATTTATGAAATGCATCTAGTCCAACACTTTACAGATCTAATTTTAGTCTCACATAGACTGTCAGGTCAAGTCACAGCGTTCAATTGCCTAAAACTAGCTGCATGTCAATAAGAACCATATTTATTTGTAACTTAAATCATTAGAGCTCTAAATAAAGATGAGCATAGCACTAACATGTCGACAATTGTCATCTCGCGTGTTGCTTGACTGGGCGTCACGAGTTATTTTAGCGAAGCTTCATGTATTCTTGGTAATTTTAATCTTTGTTTAATGTCAGCTATGATTTTAAGTACTAGTGTTGAGGCCCTTATCCTATTCGAGTCTGAGAGCCCCATAGATACCAGATCGCCTAAATTCCTCAAGTTCACAGTAGATTCTAATATGCTTATATTTCCATTTACATCTCCTAGTTTCAAATCCGCCATATCCTGCATTAACCCACTTGTGTCCTCAAATTTAATATCGGTTCCCATGTCTTTGGTTTAACAATTAAATCGACACTTAATGTTAGGCAATCGGAATGCGAAAGTAGAATCGTATTAATTCCCGAACAAATAATCTGGATGGAGATATACGTGAACAACATAAATATCAAATTGCCTGTTCCAGGACGTCTCTTTCCTATGTAATATAATATCAGAACAAATGTCAATTATAATAGAAATGTATTTCACGAGATGTATTTGTGTTACTAAAGAAAATTGTTAAAAGGCACCATACCAAAATAAATACGACCAGTCAAGGTAGGAGACACTCGAAAACTGAAAATGGCGCACAAAGCAAAGACAAATATTTAAACAAAGAATGTTCTGCAAAATAAAAAAGATAAAATTCTTTTTAAATAAAATTCGTTACAATGAGCCATGGTGGTTTAAATTTATCAGTCAATGTTATTTTACATATGGCAGAGGATTTAGCTTCCTCCATACTAGACTGTATGTCCAGATTGCTCACTGCAATAAAAGGTTCGGAAAAAAATGACTGAATTCTAAAATTGTTTTAGCACGCGGGCGGCCGACGTTCGTATTCGTTCATCAAAGTGTCTGGATTTCGAATGCATGTGACTGGAACTGCCTATTCTTAAACTCAATAAGCCAAACCAATTTTCTATTAAATTTTTTTGAAACATTTTCATGCTAGTCTTCACAGTAAAAATCATATTAGTTATCATTATTTGTATATATTCTGCCTGCAGCAACCATCACTGTTCGAGAAGCCTGGCACTAATTTTCTTTCGTATGTTGTATATAGTTCGATGATAAAGATATGGACATTAGCGTAAAATCGATTCCAATTTCCAATTGTTACAATTACAGGCTACCTGTCTATATTACGTGTAGGCTTAAATGCAGATGAAGTCTTTAAATAGACAGTCGAATCTGTTTTGAACACTGAAAGGGTTTCTTGTACTGTCTGTGTTGTCCGGCCTGATGACCGGCGGACACAAGCTTGACAGTCCGGGAACGGTAGCATATACCTTGCCGTTCCTAATGAGAAACAGCCGTCATCCTGTTTCATGTGAAGCCTCGAGTTTAGTCTAACTGCGCACAAACGTTTACTTTTAAATGTGTAGTGACGAAATGAGAGCAAGCGTACCAGATGCGAAGGGTAAGTACGGCTGCTGGAGGAAACTTGGGCCACCGGCATCTGGGCAGATAATATTTATATAAGCTATGGTTGGCAGACTGTCTAAAAATAGATGACCTAGTGTTATTTTACAGACCACATATAACCATGAACGTGTTATGGCTATATGGTAGTAAAACATTAGTCACTATTTCGCTTTTGTATGGCTATGCATAATAATGATCTTTTAATTTTGTGTTTAGTTTAATTTGAAAAAAACGATCAGTATGGTTACAGTTAATCATGCGTGTGCTTAATTTGATAGCATCTCAAATCACATTTTTGAAGGTGCTTTTTCTGACTCCCATTCACATACACTGATGTACAACTCGCAGTTCGGGTCATTTTACGAACGAATTGCTAAAGTGACCGACGGTTTGGAGCCTTCATACTTGTCAACAGTGGGTTCAATGAATCTACCTGCCGACGTGCTGGAAAAGAAATGCAGAATACGCTAACAAAAGTGAGAACTGAAAAGGAGTTAGCCGCCTTACAACGGCAAGTAGCTAGTCTATCAGAAGAGAATTGTGCGTCAAGTTTAGCTTTGCTTCGTCTTCAAGAACGCATTCTTAACAAAATCTTCACAGCTGCGGCTGATGTTGACAAATTCAATTCAGAATTTTACAAGCTACGCGATTTTTGTAGATCAAAAGTAAATGGTTATGAAAGACAACTCAAGGAGGCAAACCAACAGATTGCAATGTTGAAGACAAGCGAGAGAACTTGCTCCCAGGAGAACGCAATTGATCTGAGAGAATTGAACGACAGTCTGCTTGTGGTGCAAAGCGGAATAAAAAAAATTAAACTCGCCGTTGGAATTATGCAGTCATGACAAGAACATGGAAATGGCAGATCTCAATTGTTTACGAGATGCAGTACCTACAAAGTTAGTCATTGGTGAGAAAAAAGTTGCCCAATTGGAGACCTTGTTATCGGTAACCGTTGAACAGAACATTGCCGAATATATGTCAGCATTGGATATACTTGGCGAAAAGCTGAACACTATGTCAGCGACCAAGCATAGTATTGAGCAAGAGGTAACGAGAGACAAATCTATTATCTGATGTCCACCAAATGCCCAACAAGTGAAAACAACTGGAGAAAACACTGGCGGGCATGGAGACGTCGCATGAGCTGGTATTCAAATCTAAACTCCAAGAAATTGAGAATTTACTGCGTACTCACCAAGAAATAATAAAACGATACATGGCGCGTTGGAAGCAAATCAGGCAGAAATGAAGCAGTCTGCTACAAAGAAGCTTTAAATCAAGACAATTCGAAAACCAGGAAGCTCAAACAATTTTACTTTCACTGGCCGAAGAAAATAAGCGTAATGCGAGAAATCTAATGTGTCTAGTGAATGAGCATTCGCTAACCATTCGCACAGGCGCTGTTAGCTCACACCACGGAATACGAAACGAAAAAGGCTGTAATTCCGAATGAAAACAACTCGAATGATTTCAACAATAACGACGAAAAGCCAACTGATCGTGAAGATGTGTTGTAGCAAAACCTGGATCAAGTATAAGAGAAATATGACATAATTGATGCACTAGGTATGCATTATTGAACGAATTACAAAATCTTAGACATAACAATTATGCAATTCAAGATAGTTATCTTGATATAAACACCAGTCCCATTATATATATATATATATATATATATGATGCAGCCACAGCATTTGTTTTTATTGTTTTGTAAGGTTCTCTTGTTATTATAATCAAGGTTGCGGTCTTGATATAAAAACCTGACCCATTAATTACTTACATATGTCAGTATAAACTAAGAATTGTATAGTGTAGAAAAGGCAATTTATCCAGTAGACCGGTTTCGTCCTTTCATTATATAAAGGTTCTCTTGTTACCAAGTTTTCTCACGCATATAACCTAAAAAAGCATAGGTTCACATTTAACGTAAGCAAGATTTTATTTCCTGGTAACCTGACCCGTGATCTACGCTCTGCAATTATCTAATTAATGCTCGTTTTTAAATAAACGCCGTGTCAGTCTACGTAATGTCTGGTTGCCGACAGATTCCCTCCCTTTGAAGGTGTCCACATCATTAGTAATAACAACTGAACACGTTAGATTATTCTTTTTGCTAACTACTTGATGGACTTTTGATAGCTAATTTCCAGTACCTCTATCATCATTGGCTTTACTATGCATTATTGCAATCGTCCACTAAGTGTCATTAGTGATCTTATGCTGAAACTTCATCAAAAATTGATGATCAAACATTTTCATTGGCTGGTACTAAGTGTGTAGATGTCCTCTTGTTGTTGAGACTAATTAGCGTCTAGCCATCGCGTAGATGGACACTGACTATTGCCATAATAATAGAGTAAATAATGTGAATCGTGGATATGTTAAATTCGACGATCGAATTCCACAAAATACATCATTCAAACAATATACGTCATATGCTCTACCTTTTATTTCCTCCCGTAGAATCCCTTATTTAAAATCTCTAATTATATTTAGTATTATTTTCAATTAGAAAACAAAATATCGACCGCAGTTTGAATTTACTGAACAGGAGGTAGCTGCGGTGTCACTAGAGATTCCCGTCGTTGATACGTCCGTATCAGAGTCAGAATCTGTTAAAATTGACGCCTTGTCAGAGTTACGAATATCGGAGTCGTTATCAACTAATGTATAATTAACAGAAACAGAAAACAACAAATTGGACTATGATTTGCTTAGGCGAAGGGAATGATTGTCACGACTTACTGCGGGAGTGCAGATAATGGAGAATGATTTGGCCATACAATCGTTTGCTAAAAATATTGATAATTCTTACTTGTCGGAGGTCTCATGGACTAAAGTTTACCAACAATTTGTAGATGATTTAGTTCAGCTGATCGCATCTTTTGCCATTGCTGATCGCAAAGGTGTGACACTCGGCAATTTAACAGTTGACTGGTCACAACTGATTCTGATTCTTGCTCACAAACTAATGCAGCTATTGAAGCTTCTTTGTTTATGGGATGTTTTAATGTGAGCGCTTTTAGTGAAAACGAGAGCACCCTTGACTTTGACGCATCAAAACACCAGTCTCAATATGATGATTTTTCGAAGGCATGTGACATTCGACAGCCCACGACAATACTGGCATCAACTTTAAAAGATCACGATCACCGGAAAAATCGTGCACAAATCGAACAAGCACATAAATATAAAAATAATAACTAAATGTATATTTTTTAAACTTGTTTAATTAATAGAATGAGGGCAAAACGTATTTTGTCGAACAAAGTTACCTTAACAAATTGTTGCAAATTTTTATTGGTTTAATCGAGAGCAATCAAGTTTTCGAGCTTGAAGAAAACACCAATCCCATTGTATTTAACCAGTCGTCGAAAAACATAACAAAACTACCACCAGCCGCAACGCACTGACGCGTTTCGACCTTCCTTGATCATCATCAGAGTACTACGGCAAACTGAGTATCGAGGACCAAACCGCATTGAATATAAATGGAAATCAAATTTAGATATGCGGCTCTTACCTCTAGCAGTCTCGCAAACATTGAACTTGACTGGAAATGTCGGCTGCACAATTTCTATTCAGTCACGAACATAAATTGTTTGTAGCTTTCCCCACATATACATATATAAGCAATACAATTTAACAATAATTGTTTGAGCGGGTGGTGGTAACAATTATTTAAATCAAGTTGGCGAGCTTGAAGTAAACACCAATCCGATTATATTTAACCAGTCGTCGAACAACATAACAAAACTACCACCAGCCGCAACGCACTGACGCGTTTCGACCTTCCTTCATCATCATCACAGTACGACGGCAAACTGACTATCGAGGATCAAACTGCATTGAATATATCATGATATCAAATTAAGTTATGCGGCTCTTACCTGTAGCAGGCTCGCATACATTGAACTTGACTGAAAATGTTGGCTGCCAAATTTGTATGCAGTCACGAACATAAACAGTTTGTAGCATTCGCCACATATACATATATAGGCAATACAATTTAACAATAATTGTTTGTGTGGGTGGTGGTAACAATTCTTAAATCAAGTTTGCGAGCTTGAAGTAAACACCAATCTCATTGTATATAACCAGTCGTCGAACAACATAAGAAAACTACCGCCAGCCGCAACGCACTGACGCGTTTGGACCTCCCTTGATCATCATCAGAGTACGACGGCAAACTGACTATCGAGGATCAAACCGCATTGAATATATCATGATATAAAATAAAGATATGCGGCTCTTACCTCTAGCAGTCTCGCTTACATTGAACTTGAATGAAATGTCGGCTACACAATTTCTATGCACTCACGTATATAAACTGCTTGTAGCTTTCGTCACATATATATATATATAGGCAATAAAATTTTAAAAAAGTTGTTTGCGCTGTTGATAGTACAAATTCTTTAAATCAAGTTTTCGTGCCCGAAGTAAACACCAATCCCATTGTATGTAACCAGTCGTCGAAGAACATAACAAAACTACCGCCAGCCGTAACGCTCTGACGCGTTTCGACCTTCCTTGATCATCATCAAAGTATGACAGCAAACTGACTATCGAAGATCAAACCGCACTGAATATATATGGAAATCAAATTTAGATAAGCGGCTCTTACCTCTAGCAGTCTCGCATACATTGAACTTGACTGGAAATGTCGGCTGCACAATTTCTATGCAGACACGAACATAAACTCTTTGTAGCTTTCGCCACATATACATATATAGGCAATACAATTTAATAATAATTGTTTCAGCGGGAGGTGGTAACCGTTCATAAATGAAGTTCGCGCGCTTCAAGTAAACACAAATCCAATTGCATTTAACCAGTCGTCGAACAACATAACAAAACTACCGCCAGCCGCAACGCACTGACGCCTTTCGAACGTTCTTGAACAGAATCAGAGTACGACGGTAAACTAACTATCGAGGTTCAAACTGCATTTAATATATCATGGTATCAAATTTATATAGGCGGTTCTTACCTCTAGCAATCTCGCATTCATTGAACTTGACTGTAAATGTCGGCTGCACGATTTCTATGCAGTCAATTATATAAACTTTTTGTAGCTTTCCCCACAGAAACATATATAGGCAATACAATTTAACAATAATTGTTTAGGAGGGTGGTGGTGACAATTATTTAAATCAAGATTTCGTCATTGAAGCAAAGACCAATCCCATCGTATTTAACCAGTCGTCGAACAACATAACAAATCTATCGCCAGCCGCAACGCACTTTCGCGTTTCGAACTTCCTTGATCATCAACAGAATACGACGGCAAACTGACTATCGAGGATCAAACAGCCTATAATAAATCTGGTTATCATATTCAGATATGCGTTTCTTACTTCTAGCAGTCTCGCATACATTGAACTTGACTGGAAATGTCGGCAGCACAATTTCCATGCATTCAAGAATTTAAGCTGTTTGTAGCTTTTCCCACATATACATATATAGGCAATACAATGTTTTTTAAATTATTTGCGCGGATGGTGGTAACAATTCCTTAAATCAAGTTTGCGAGCTTGAAGTAAGCACAAATCCCATTGTATTTAACCAGTCGTCGAACAACATAACAAAATCTATCGCCAGCCGCAACCGACTTTCGCGTTTCGAACTTCCTTGATCATCAACAGAATACGACGGCAACTGTCTATCGAGGATCAAACAGCGTTTAATATATCTGGTTATCATATTCAGATATGCGTTTCTTACCTCTAGCAGTCTCGCATACATTGAACTTGACTGGAAATGTCGGCTGCACAATTTCCATGCATTCACGAATTTAAGCTGTTTGTAGATTTTCCCACATATACATATATAGGCAATACAAATTTTTTAAATTATTTGCGCGGATGGTGGTAACAATTCCTTAAATCAAGTTTTCGAGCTTGAAGTAATCACAAATCCCATTGTATTTAACTAGTCGTCGAAAAACATAACAAAACTACCGCCAGCCGCAACGCATTGACGCGTTTCGACCTTCCTTGATCATCATCAGAGTATGACCGCAAACTGACTATCGAGGATCATACCGCCTCGAATATTTCTGGATATCAGAGATAGATATGCGGCACTTACGTCTAGCAATCTCGCATACATTGAACTTGACTGGAAATGTCGGCTGCACAATTTCTATGCACACACGAATATAAACTGATTGTAGCTTTCGTCACATATACATATATAAGCAATACCATTTAACAAAAGTTCTTTGCGCGGTTGGTGGTAACATTTCTTAAATCAAGTTTGCGAGCTAGAACTAAACAAACATCCCATTGAAATTAACCAGTCGTCGAACAACTTAACAAAACTACCGCCAGGCGCAACGCACTGACGCGTTTCGACCTTCCATGATCATCATCAGAGTACGACGGCAAACTGACTATCGAGGATCAAACCACATTGAATATATATGGAAATCAAATTTAGATATGCGGCTCTCACCTCTAGCAGTCTTGCATACATTGAACTTGGCTGAAAATGTCGGCTGCACAATTTCTATGCAGTCACGAACATTAACTGTTTGCAGCTTTCGCCACATATACATATATAGGCAATACAATTTAAACAATAATTGATTGCGCGGGTGGTGGTAACAATTCTTTAAATCAAGTTTGCGTGCTTGAAGTAAACACCAATCCCATTGTATTTAACCAGTCATCGAACAACATAACAAAACTACCGCCAGCTGCAACGCACTGACGCGTTTCGACCTTCCATGATCATCATCAGAGTACGACGGCAAACTGACTATCGAGGATCAAACCGCATTGAATATATATGGAAATCAAATTTAGATATGCGGCTCTCACCTCTAGCAGTCTCGCATACATTGAACTTGACTGGAAATGTCGGCTGCACAATTTCTATGCAGTCACGAACATAAACTGTTTGTAGCTTTCGCCACATATACATATATAGGCAATACAATTTAACAATAATTGTTATCGCGGTTTGTGGTAACAATTCTCTAATTCAAGTTTGCGAGCTTGAATTAAATGTCAATCCCATTGTATTTAACCAGTCGTCGAATAACATAACAAAACTACCGCCAACCGCAACGCACTTACGCTTTTTGACCTCCCTTGATCATCTTCAGATTACGACGGCAAATTGACTATCGAGGATCAAACCGCATTGAATATATCTGTATATCAAATTTAGATATGCAGCTTTTACCTCTAGCAGTCTCACATACATTGAACTTGACTGAAAATGTCGGCTACACAATTTCTATGCAGTCACGAATATGAACTGTTTGTAGCTTTCGCCACATAAACATATATAGACTATACAATTCAACAAAAATTGTTTGTGCATTTAGCGGTAACAATTCCTTAAATCAAGTTTTCGAGCTTGAAGTAAACACCAATACAATTGGATTTAACCAGTCGTCGAACTACATAAAAAAACTAACGCCAGCTGCAACGCACGGACGTGTTTTGAACTTCCTTGATCATCATCAAAGTATGACGGAAAACTGATTATCGAGGATCAAACCGCGTTGAATATATATGGAAATCAAATTTAGTTATGTGGCTCTTACCTCTAGCAATCTCGCATACATTGAACTTGAATGGAAATATAGGCTGCCCAATTAATATGCAGTTAAGAATATAAACTGTTTGTAGCTTTCTCCACATAAACATATATAGGCAATACAATTTAACAATAACTGTTTCCGCTGTTTGTGTTAACAATTATTTAAATCAAGTTTGCGAACTTGAAATGAATACCAATCCCATTGTCTTTAACTTGTCGTCAAATAACATAACAAAACTAGCGCCAACCGCAACGCACTTACGCTTTTTGACCTTCCTTGATCATCATCAGATTACGACGGCAAACTGACTATCGGGGATCAAACCGCATTGAATATATCTGGATATCAAAGTTAGATATGCGGCTCTTACCTCTAGCAGTCTCGCATACATTGAACTTGAGTGGAAGTGTCGGCTGCACAATTTCTATGCAGTCACGAATATAAACTACCTGATCTGCGTTTTGACTAACGCAGCTTTCATTGTTCCAGTAATTTTCTTTTTCTATAATATTTCGATCTTCATTACCGAAGATCTTCATCAGATGCATTTCACGAAACAAACTGTTTGTAGCTTTCGCCACATATACATATATAGGCTATACAATTCAACAATAATTGTTTGTGCGGATGATGGTAACAATTCTTTGCATCATCATCAAGCTCGCAAACATGATTTAAATAATTGTTACCACCACCCGCACAAACAATTATTGTTAAATTGTATTGACTATATATGTATATGGGGCGAAAGCTACAAACAGTTTATGTTCGTGACTGCATAGATATTGTGCAGCTGACATTTCCAGTCAAGTTCAATCTATGCGAGACTGATAAAAATTAAGAGCCGCATACATAAATTTAATTTCCGAATATATTCAATGCGGTTTGATCCTCGATAGTCAGTTTGCCGTCGTACTCTGATGATGTTCAAAGAAGGTCGAAACGCGTCAGTTCGTTGCGGCTGGCTTAGTTTTGTTATGTTGTTCGACGACTGGTTATAAACAATGCGATTGGTGTTTACTTCAAGCTCGCAAACCTGATTCAAAGAATTTTTACCACCAGCCGCGCAAACAATTATTGTTACATTGTTTTGCCTATTTATGTCTATGTGGCGAAAGCTTCAAACATTTTATGTTCGTGACTGCATAGAAATTGTGCAGCCGACATTTCCAGTCAAGTTCAATTTATGCCAGACTGCTAGAAGTTAGAGCCGCATATCTATATTTAATTTCCATATATATTCAATGCGGTGTGATCCTCGATATTCAGTTTGCCGTCGTAGTGTGATGATGTTCAAAGAAGGTCGAAACGCGTCAGTGCGTTGCGGCTGGCGGAGTTTTGTTATGTTGTTCGACGACTGGTTATATAAAATGCGATTGGTGATTACTTCAAGCTCGCAAACTTGATTTAAAGAATTGTTACAACCACCCGCGCATACAATTATTGTCAAATTTTATTGCCTATATATGTATATGTGGCGAAAGCTACAAATATTTTATGTTCGTCACTGAATAGAAATTGTGCAGCCGACATTTTCAGTCAAGTCAATTTATGCGTGACTGCTAGAAGTAAGAGCGGCATATCAAGTACTTACAAGGTGTAGCTGTGGAAGATAATTGCAAGATGTTGGCCAATATACCGGGTTCACAGTCTGTCAAACTGTCCAACCTCTGTTGAAGTGAAGTCCTGATGTTTTGCAAGACTTTAATTGTTCTGCCACGCACATCTGGCAACTGGTGCTGAATCAAGGAAACACCATGTTCTTCCTCATAGATAAACTCTTCAAAATTAAGAATAAAAAGAGAAATTTGGCACTTGTGGCAGGCGCTATTTAGAGGTTCGTTCAAAATCAGAGGACTAGAAAATACTTTACGATAATTACAGAAAGTAAAAACAAAAGCAAAAATTAATATATACATTTCGTGCGCATATCTTACACTTCATATTTATTTTTTTCATGGATTCTGACGATCACGTGAAATCTATAGTTGAGATCGAAGTCCATAAATGATTAAAAATTACTTCTGCCGTAAAAAGACATGTTTTTATATGTTCAGTAAAATAATAGTGCTATTTGTATTAAAGATCTTTTTCAGTATAGAAATAACAATTTTCTTACTATATCTAGGAGTAGTGGCAGTATCTGTAAAAGTTCTATTATTTAAAAAAATAAACATAGTATTAACGTTTTAGTATGGATTGGTAGTAATAATAGTATTGCAATAATATTGTACAGACTGTAATGAAACAATATCAGTTAAAATAATGAAATAAAATATTCTGATCATTTAAAAGAATCATTTAAAAGAGTTTGAATCCAAATCATCTGAGTCTTTCTAATCGTCAAGAACTTACAATTTGTAGCCGTGGAAGATAATTGCAAGGTGTTGGCCAATATACCGGGTTCACAGTCCTCCAAACTGTCCAACCTCTGTAGAATGGAAGTCCTGATGTTTTGCAAAACTTTAATTGTTCTGCCACGCGCATCTGGCAACTGGTGTTGAATCAAGAAAACACCACCTTCTTCGTCGTAGATAAACTCTTCACAAATTAAGAATAAAATGAGAAATTTCGCACTGGTGGCAGGCGCTATTTAGAGGTCGGTAGAAGGCCGAACAGTATAAATTTCGCAGAAAATAACTCAAGGAAATTTCTTATCGTTTAGTGGCATCTGCGATTGTTCATCTGGTGGATGATTCCAGCAAACAGCACAAACGACAACAATAAATATTCCGTTCGACTTTTTCCCGGCAATAATCCGCTCTACGATGTCTATGCAGAGAAAAAACTGAAAAATCCATACTTTCTTGTGAGACGATGGATGGAAAATCGCCGGAATTAACACCTTATATTTAATTAAATGAACAAAATCCATTTCAGTCAGAAGCTCTACATAAATAAAAATTGGGTACTAGAAATCAAAAGACGTACGGGGCTATATAAGTTACAAACATGTAAATATTATTTGAATGGTAAATTATACCATTGAAGCACACTTAAATATTATTAAACTTAATTTTAATACGCAAATGTGATTGTGAGCTATATATTTTAACTCACTGTTGCAATGTGATTGCATTGTGCAACCATAGCCGACGTCATTTATTTATTGGTTTCAAATTCAACAGTCCGCTAATATATTATTTAAAACTTTTTTTGTTTTTCGTGTATAGAGGCCCTTTGGTTACTACCATATGGGGGCCTCTTGGATGCCAGGCCCGGAAAATTCATATATGCGGAATGATCATCTATCTTTGAACACTTAAGTTCCTCTGAACTATCTTTTAAGCAACAATCCTTAACTCCACTAGCCAACTGCTGTGTATCCTCAGTATTTAATAAACCAGCCATAATATTATTAAACAACTTGCAATTTATATATTATATTTAAAAAGCTTACCAGGATACACTGATATCCACAGATTACAGAACCAGATTGATTAAGACCTTAAAACAAATATCCACGTTAATTACCCGAAGCAAATTCGTTGTTCTTTTCGCTAATAATTAGAAAGAACAATCTACAAGAAGATTACAATAATTTATTATCAAATATATCGTAGATGGAACCACACAGTGTCCTGCTTGTGCAATTCAGCAACACAGGTCAAACTAAAACTTTTTCCTTCGACAAGACAAGTCAAAAACTTCGACAATATGAACAAAAGAACTTCCAAAATAATTTACAATTTTTGTAAAAAATTACAATCTTGTTTTACTAAACCAGCGATAACATCAAATGTACAAAAATAAAAATTGATTTATTTTTATATGAGGAATTAATTGGTGTCCAATAATTAAATTAACCTCCACATACACCCTCATGTTTAAGATGATTAACCATACATGATGTAGTCCGCATTCGGTTTCTTGATGACTCTTCCAGAGAGATTTTCAACAAGTTGTGCTGGTACTTCACTAGATTTCATGTTCCTATTGCATTGTTCTTTATTCTCAGTTGTCTTGGTTTTAAGCTTTATTTCTTTTCCATATTTGTTCGACTCTTCCATTTTCTCACAGATTTCTGAGTCACATTTTGCCTCATCTTCTGGATACTTCGATGGATACTGCTCCTCTGTCTCTGTTGTACCATTTAATTCTATAAATGCATTTTTCTCAGTCATATGATTGACTTTAAATGCCCCATGTAGAACGGATTCAGACAATTCTGTCTGTTCTCGTTAGTTATATATACATGAGATGCCAGTTTTATATCTGAAGATACATAGCATTTAGACTTTGGACTTCTAGTTTTGGTTGGAGATAAACGGCTCATTTTATATCTCAACGCTCCACCAAACCAATCTACTTAAAAAGAGGCCCAAACAAGACAATTTGGAGCTTCTATTAGAAGATCTCCAGGTAACCTCAATGGTTCTCCATAAACAAGTTCTGCTATGGATGTTCCTAACTGAGCTCTGTATCGGTTTCGCATTGCCAACAAAACTATGGGCAAATCATGTATCCAACTGGATCCACCTGTGCAGCGTAATGCAGCCTTCAGCTCCCTGTGCAGTCTCCCAACCATCCCATTAGCTCAGGGATTATAAGCACATGTGTGTCTTACTTCTAACCCCATTGTTTTCAATGATCTGATAAACAGTTCAGACATAAACTGACTACCACGATCAGTAGTTACCCTTATCGGTACACCATATCGCGACACCCATTTTTGCAAGAACATAAGTAAGACTTCTTGAGCTGTTATGTCCTTCAGGATTGCTTCCTCAAACTGACGACTGAAACGATCAACCATCGTGAGTAAATACTTTTGGCTAGAAATTTCAGGCATTTCTACTATATCAACATGAACATGCATGAAACGACCCGCTGGTATTTCAATCGTTTTAATTTCAGTTTTCGTATGACGCCAAACTTTACAAGTTCGACACCGGGCACATGTCCTTACACAGGCTCTTATGTCTTTCGACATATTTGGCCATACATATCTATCAGTGACCATCCTGATAGTTGCATTAATGGAAGGGTGACTGAATTCATGTACCTGTTGAATTACCTTATACCTTAATTCTAACGGTACATAAGGTCTATGTTGGCTCCTGGAGATTTCACATAATAACCACTTATCTCCAATCTTCCTGCGTTTATATGCAGGATTCTTCTCCAACACAGCTACTAAAGGATCAAGACCTTGTGCTTCCATCAATTGCTGGACAAAATCATTAGAAGATACAATAGAGCATACTAGTGACTCTGAACGAATCATATCTTCATCTGATACGTCTGGTCTACTGAGAGTATCTGCCACCACATTATCTTTTCCTGAGATATGATTAATGGTAAAATCAAATTCTGCGAGTCGGGTTATTTGTGAATTCACCCGCCGAGAATAATTTAGCCTATTTGCTTTCCCAAGGATACCTAACAACGGTTTATGATCGGTAAATATCATAAACTGATGTCCATCTAGGTAGTGCTCAAAGTGCAACACTGTAGAAGAAACTGCTGCTAACTCCTTTCCTAGCGTGTCATATCACTTCAAGCGATCTTGGAGATTCCGTCTATAGAATCCAATCGGCTTGACTATACCATTATTCCGTTGACGTAACACTGCTCCTATGGCTACATCAGAAGCATCTGTGACCAGCTCAAACGGCTTAGTCCAATCCACAGGTGCTAATGTGGTTATTTGGCTTAACAGATCTTTGGCCCTCTGGAATTTTTCCTTGTCGTCTTGGCTAAAATTAATAGGTCAGGGCTTCCTGATCGTGCTCCGTTAACGGATTAAATGTCGAGTTAGCGACCCAAAATTCCAGCTAAACGTGATAGGAAACGACGTTAGTAGCTAATCATGCCCAAAAATCTCCGCAATTGGCGTACAGTTCTGGGTTCTGGCACATCCTTGATTGCTTGTACCTTATCTTCCAAGGGCTTGATTCCATCCTTCAAAATGATGTGTCCAAGAAATTTTACGGCAGAGCAACCAATCCCGCCCTTTCCTGGTTTCACTACCAATCCATAATGTTCCAGCTTAGACAAAACGACGTCCAAGTGCTCTCGGTGTTCCTCCCTAGATTGACTATATATAATGATGTCATCTATATACACTCTAGCAAATGGACAGTCTTGAAGAACTTCCTCTGTTAGACGCTGGAATGTCTGATTTGCATTCTTTAAACCGAAAGGCATACATAAGAATTCATGCGATCCTACTCCAGGGAATCGCACTGCTGTGAGTGGTATAGATTCTGCCTCCATATGTACTTGATAGTACGCCTTTTGCAGATCTAACGTTGTATATACCTCATACCTCATTATATCCCTGAGCAAAGTACTGTGGTTCGGTAGAGGATACGAATCACCTTTCGATACGGAATTCAATAGACGATAGTTACCACAAACTCTCCCTTGACCTGGTTCAGTTTTGGGAACAACCACTATTGGAGATGCAAAGTTGAAATTTGTACGCCTACAAATTCCTTCTTCTCTGAACCGCTTAATTTCTTCAAATGCAACGTGCTGCTTATATTGTGCTAACGGTTGAACCTTCGGCGAACAAGGTAGTGGTTCCACCAAACCGATTTCGTGTTCCATGTCTGTCTTTATACCCTTACATTTAGCATTGAATGGCAGAAACACGGCCAGGTATTTCTCGATGACGGGTCTGGATAGTCTCACAGACCTAACTACTGAGGTCCCAGTCTCAGCCTAAGTCACTATCCCAGTGCCTTGTCTAATTATCCTAGATTTGGGATCTAAAGCGAGATTAAAATGGATCAAGATGTCCATCCCAATGATTTTATCCATTATATCAGCGACCAGAAAATTTCACGTAAATCGAGATTTCTGCCCCAATTACACCGATAATTCTTCAACCCCCTTAACCTCAATTGGACTTCCATTAACAGCCCATAGTTGATAATCGATTGTGGTGCTATCAATTTCCACCACATCGGATCGAACTATGCTCACCTCTGCACCCGTGTCTATTAAGAAGTTTAACCCGCTATGTTCATATGTTATAACGAACTTATTGTTGCTATAACCAGCAACTTCTTTAAGATTACCTTCCAGCCGAAATCTAACAGATTTACAGACTGTATTACCGCGCGTCTCTTCCATTGAAGCTTCCGAACCTAACTTCGATGATTTTAGTATGCCTTGAATATGCATACCCTGGAGCCTTGCATGCGCAACCCCCCCTACGGCTCCTATTAGTGGGGGCTCCACTAGTTTTCCGGCAGCTTAGACCAGGCTACAGGAAGACTACTTCCTTTCCATCGGAGACCACCAAAATTTGGAAACGTGCATTCTCCCTCCTGACATTTTCCAAACTCGGCGTATTTACGATGCGATATGCAGCACTCGCGTGCTCCATGTACACCCTCACGCGATTCGCCTCTCCGATGTTTGGAATTTGTACCATGACTCCGAGAATTTACCCTACCTCTGTTGGAACTCTACTTATTGTTTCTTATCCAATCCACATCCCTGCGGAGGGTACTTAATTCATTCTCTACGGTCAGGATTCTGTCTGAGAGATGTCTGAGTTGCTGCTTCATGCGTGAATCTGCGGTTACTGCAAACACCTTAGATTCCTTCTGACGATACACTTCGTCCAACAATTTGAGCTACTTTGGCCACTCTAGTTCCAATGTATCATAGACATCCAAGGAGGCTCTTAGTCTAGCAGGAAATTCTGCTACAAATATACTATTTATAACTTCCTCAGATATATGAAGCCCGATGGATTTTGAAATAAGTATGCCATAAAATTCAGATGAAAGTAGATTTCCCATCTTCTCCTGACGTACTAAGTCAGTCATCCGTTCAATCCTCCCGGGTTGATATGGTCCATGGAGCTCTTCGACTAGAAGTTCAAATGCATTTGCCGGTTCGGTCTCAGTAACAAATTTCCTGAGTCTAAATAGATTCTTTTCTAAAAGCTCAGGTAAGCTCCACCAAGCCGCGGCCAACCTCTCTATAGGGTCGGTCATCCTCTTAAGCTTAAAATAAAATTTTGCTTCTTCGACCCATCGAGAATGGTTGTCTGGTCTGTACATATTAATCTTAACATGGCTATCCATGGAATTGCAGCAAAAGCGATCATCTACATCATATCTTTCCGCATAGAGGATCCTGGTGTGGTCGCTATTTTTAGTAGAGGCTCTTTGGTCACTACCATAAGAGGGTCTCTGGGATACCAGGCCCGGAAAATCTATATATGCCGTATGATCATCTGATTTGGAACACATAAGTTTCTCTGAACTATCTTTTAAGCTACAATCCTTAAGTCTACTTGCTAACTGCTCTGTATCCTCAATATTTAATAAACCAGCCATTATATTATTAAATTACTTGCAATTTATATATTATATTAATTGAGCTTACCAGGATACGCTGATATTCACGGTTTACAGAACAAGACGGGTGAGACCTTAAAAACAAATATCCACGTCAATTATCTGAAGCAAATTTGAGATTCCACTTTGCTGAAATAATCAGAACAATAGATGAGTGGATCTACAATAATTTATTAGCAAAGATATCGTAAATGGAACCACGCAGTGTTCCGCTTGTGCGCTTCAGCAACTCAGAAAAAACTCTCTTTTAACCTTTTACAAGACAAGTCAAAAACTTCGATCAATATGAACAAAAGAACTTCCACAAAAATTTACAATATTTAAAAAAATTACAATATTGTTTTACGAAACCAGCGATAACATCAAATGTCCAAAAAAATTGATTTATTTTTATATGAGAGGTTAATTTCTGTCCGATAATTAATTTAACCTCTACATACTCCCTCATGTTTAAGATGATTAACCGTACATGATGTAGTCTTCATTCTTCGGTTTCTTGACAACTCTTCCCGATCGATTTTCAACAAGTTGTGCTGGTACTTCACCAGATTTCATATTCATATTGCATTGTTCTTGATTCTCAGTTGTCTTGGTTTTAATCTTTACTTCTTTACCATATTTATTCGACTCTTCATTTTTCTCACCAATTTCTGAGTCACATCTCGCCTCAACTTCTGGGTACTTCGGTGAATACTGTTCCTTAGTCTCCTCCTCCGTCCAAATGAACTGTGGAATACAGCGATCCAGTGTTACACATTCTACAGTACCATTTACTTCTATAAATGCATTTTTCTCAGTCATATGATTGACTTTAAATGGCCCCTTATAGAACGGAGTCAGACAATTCTGTCTGTTCTCGTTAGTTATATATACATGAGATGCCAGCTTTAAATCTGAAGATACATAGCATTTAGACTTTGAACTTCTAGTTTTGGTTGGAGCTAAACGACTCATTTTATCTCACAATGCTCCAACAAACCAATCTACTGAACTAGAGGCCCAATCGAGACAACTTGGAGCTTCTATTAGAAGATCTCCAGGTATCTTAAAACAGAACATATATATATATATATATATATATATATATATATATATATATATATATATATATATATATATATATATATATATAAATGTGATGGAAGATATTACCTCAAAAATAAATGTATACTCTTTGCTTTTCAGTTAAACAATTGCCGATTTGTTTACCATTTTTATCTTAAAATTATATTACCTTCAAAACGATTTCAGTTCTTATTTGTGCATATTCAGGTCGCCCAGAAGCTTATTCTCAAATTCGCTCCATGTTTTCACTTCAAAAAGGGTATATAAAGCCAATCAGTGAGATGGTTAATATACGCACTTAGTCGTAAACAATCTTATTTTAACGTAATGGATAACAGCAGTGCGATGTTACAGAACAAAAACCAAAGGACTTAAAACAATTTGCGTCAGAGGAAGAGCTGAGGAATTTATTTGTTCTAAAAAAGATTAACATTCCGTACAAATAGATTATCCGAGCTTGCCCTCTCAGGGTCCTCATATGGTAGTAAACAAAGGGCCACTACACACAAACACACACATATATGTATATATATATATATATAATCTCTTCACAACCACAACAACCTGATGGATATCATTTTATGCTATAGTTCACCGAAATTGAGAATTACAACAATTTCTGAACACTTGTTACTCCAGTATATCCATGCACTCTGGCCTTGATCGATATCAGTTATCACATTTCGCGGTAAGCATGACATCATTCAATTCAATATATAACAGTTAAATACTGTTTGTTGCGCAGAACTAATATATATGCAAGTAGGTATTAGGTGTTGCAAACCTAGTAAAAAATTAGTTCACTTGTCGCCAGAAGAATAAACCAAAGGCGGCATGAAAGGAAAGTATAATCTCATGCACATTCGTCTCGTGCTTACTGGCAACTCATCAGTAGTAGCCGTTATTACGACCTTTAACCACCACATATTTGGTCGAAGAATGTGGAATAATAGGACGGTACAATCTCCAAGACAAATGTGTAAACCTGCAATAGTGAAGTTAACATCATATAAAGCCTACGACAATGCGATTACAACGCCAACTCAAACTATATAAAATATACATTCCGAGTCTGTAAAGAATATTAAAACTACGGCTATTGTGTTAGTAACCGATACCAGCATTATTGTACCGAAAAGGTACATTGTATTAACTTTATGGTTACTGAGGCGGTACATGATACCAACCTGATGGATATCAGTTTATGCTAAAGTTCACCGAAATTGAGAATTACAACAATTTCCAAACACCTGTTACTCCAGTAAATCCATACATTTGGAAGTTTCGATCGATATTGCTATCATTTGCAAAGATTGACATTCAATCTACCATTGTTAAATTGCCTGCTGCGTAGAACTAATATATATGCAAGTATGTATTATGTGTTGCGTGAATGGAAAGTAAAAACATACTTGCATATATATTAGGTCTTCGCAACAAACAGTATTTAACTGTAATATATTGAATTGATTGATGTCATGCTTACCGCGAAATGTGATAACTGATATCGATGAAGGCCAGAGTGTATGGTTTAACTGGAGTAATAGGTGTTCGGAAATTGTTGTAATTCTCAATTTGGGTGAACTTTAGCATAAATTTATATCCATCAGTTTGATATCATGTACCGACTCGGAAACCATAGTGTTAGTATCCGGTACTCATCGATTTCAAAAAAGGTATGTGTTACTAACACAATAGCCATAGTGTTAGTATCATTTACAGACTCGGTATACATATTATATAATGTGAGTTAGCATTGAAGTCGCATTGTCGTTGAATTTAGATTATGTTAGCTTCACTATTACAGGTTTTACACATTCGTCTAGGAGATTGTACCGTCCTATTATTCCACATTCTTCTACCGAAAATATAGTGGTTAAAGGGCGTAATACCGGCTCCTACTGATGAGTCGCCAGTAAGCACGAAACGAATGTGCATGAGATTATACTTTCCGTTCATGCTGCCTTTGGTTTATCCTTCTGGTCACAACTGAACTAATTTGTTGCAAGGTTCGCACCACCTAATACATACTTGCATATATATTATTTCTCCGCAACAAACAGTTTTTAACTGTTATATATTGAATTGAATGATGTCATGCTTACCGCGAAATGTGATAACTGATATCGATGACGGCCAGAGTGTATGGTTTAACTGGAGTAACAGGTGTTCGGAAATTGTTGTAATTCTCAATTTGGGTGAACTTTAGCATAAACTGATATCCATCAGGTTGGTATCATGTACCGACTCGGAAACCATAGTGTTAGTATAATGTACATTTTCGCAACAATAATGTTGGTATCGATAACTAACACAATAGCCATAATGTCAGTATCATTTACAGACTCGGTATATATATTATATAGTGTGAGTTAGCGTTGAAGTCGCATTGTCATAGACTTTATATGATGTTAGCTTCACTATTGCAGGTTTACACATTCGTCTAGGAGATTGTACCGTCTTATTACTCCACATTCTTCGACCAAATATATAGTGGTTAAAGGGCGTAATACCGGCTCCTACTGATGAGTCGCCAGTAAGCACGAAACGAATGTGCATGAGATTAAACTTTCCGTTCATGCTGCCTTTGGTTTATCCTTCTGGTCACAACTGAACTAATTTTTACTAGGTTCGCAAAACCTAATACATACTTGCATATATATTAGTTCTTCGCAACAAACAGTATTAAACTGTAATATATTGAATTGAATGATGTCATGCTTACCGCGAAATGTGATAACTGATATCGATGAAGGCCAGAGTGTATGGATATATTGGAGTAACAGGTGTTCGGATATTGTTGTAATTCTCAATTTCGGTGAACTTTGGCATAAACTGATATCCATCAGGTTGGAATCATGTACCGACTTGGAAACCATAGTGTTAGTACCATGTACCTTGTCGGTACAATAATGTTGGTATCGGTTACTAACACAACAGCCATAGAAATAGTATACTTTACAGACTCGATATATATATTATATAGTTTGAGTTAGCGTTGAAGTCGCATTGTCGTAGACTTTATATGATGTTGGCTTCACTATTGCAGGTATACACATTCGTCTAGGAGATTGTACCGTCCTATTATCCCACATTCTTGACCAAATATATAGTGGTTAAAGGGCGTAATACCGGCTCCTACTGATGAGTCGCCAGTAAGCACGAAACGAATGTGCATTAGATTATACTTCTATTTATTAGTATTATTATTGATGATATTATCGTGATAAGCATAAACTGGGTGAATACATTTTTACTTATTCAATCAGACTAAGTTTTGAATTTACAACTAATTCTATTTGCTCGAGCCTAAATAGGATGATTTTATTGATTTATTTACACTTTAGACTTCTGAGAGGTCACATGTTTCCGCAGGACCATCGGTTAGCCGTTTTGTCTTTGCTCTTGATTATATTAACGAGGAATAGATAAATATTTAACATGCCTTTGACTAAGGAAGTGAGTCGTTCCTCGCCATGCAGCTTGATATGTCGTTTTCGCTATGACGCATTGGCAACACACAGATAACTGGCTTAAGAAGACTTATTTACCATGGAAATGGTCGTTTTTATAAGATATGGCTGAGAATTGAGGGCGAATTTATTTAAAGTTCTAAATTTTACTAGTCAGATAAAGCCGCCATTTATTACTTCATCATGTTGCGTATTCAAAATGTTGCGTTACTATCCTACTCCTAGTAATTTTTATAAAAAAAGAATAAACTGTGCTCTCAAGAGGTCTTTTTACTCTTGGAGTTGGATGTAGTTATGATAAAGAAAACTTTAGCCAGAGAAATGGCACGCCAGCAGATGCTCCGAAGTATCAGAATTTATCCGAATACAACAGGCCTAAATGTACGTAACTGTAGAGTAAAAATCAGTTCCGTACGAAATTATCAAAAATATTTTTTTAGTTTGATATTGTAGAAAAATATTCCTGTTTCAAATTGAAAAGTTTTACGTTAACGTTGCGTATTTTAAATGTTTTTTAGATACTTCTCAGAACAATAGCGAGGATATTGATAATTTTGATAGTATCAGTCAGCAAAGTTAAGCTCTTGATGAGACGGCAAAGCTTCAAAACGACTGTGAGAGCATCCGTTATTGTGCTGCCAGTCAAGCTTCTATCGACGGCTCTGGTGCGGTGCATTGATCTCTGGCCAGTGTACAGCGGCATTTCTTTCATTTGTGTACCAACCTGGAATTAGCCAAAACTCGTATTAATGAGCGCCTTATGAGACCTCATACATTGCTGTTAAAAGACGAGCCGGTTAAGGATGATGATGCTATTGTTACTGCTGGTAATGATGTTTATTCATTTATCGATTTCCTTGCAAAATTGGAGCGTGAAATATGTAGTCTTCTACATGAAGAAAACTGCCTACACTTAAAGGAGTGCGAAACAGAAACCCATCTGAATGAAGCACTGTTAGGTCTGTCGGAGGATTTAACTTGTAGGGGTCAATTTCCGGGGTTGATATCTTGTTCGTGATTTTTTACCCCTACTACATATCAATGGTGGCCATTATTACTACCCGTGCACCAAATCAGTCTCTGATTCCTTTCGGATGGTTGATATGAGAAGACTGAAGAAAGGTTTCATAGATATATTCCACACAATGTAGCATATATAAATATAATTCACTCTTAATCCGAATTGAATGAGTTGGTTGGCAATAATACAGATTTTAATGCAAAAGTATGTTTTAAATACTGTTCACAATTAAACTAAATTGTCCGTCTTCTAGACGGCAAAAATAAAAGTGATTTATGTCTATAAAGTGAAATGTTTAGCACAAATGTCAGGAATGTAATGAGTAGTCAACCGATTAAAGATACATGATAATATGAGCCTAGTAAAATTATTTATGTTCATAAATTCACTGACACAAAAGTCCACCGCGTGATCCTCTCGGATCGCGCGCGGTTCCGTCTATTTTATAAAAACACTATTAATTACAAATAAAATTGCAGTTCAAGAAATATCGATTAAAACTGCTTGAGACTAAAAGAGATTGTTCCTAAAATCACAGCTAAGAGAAATATTGTTTAAGGACAGAGTTAGAATATTTGACCTTAAAGAGCACAGCGTTTGTAAAAATTGACCTTCGTTGGGTTGTAACACGGAGCCGCGTGTTACATACACCCCCCCGACAGTGAAAATTAGTACACAATGAAGGGGCTAACCTTACAGGAAATGTTATTGCTCTTTCATGCCGTATAACGACTGATTTTGGTTCTGTCAACACTGATACTGGCTCCTCTATTTCTCGCGTTCTTGGACGGATGGTTAGGTCGAAGTGTTCGAGAAAGTCACGTCCAATGATGTTTCATGTCGTGTTGGCGATGATGAACGGATATTTGAAACATCATTTTGAGATGGAGAACGAGACTGTGCGTACTCGTACCCCAAACGTCGCTATGTTGGAGCCATTCGCGCAGGTCAGACTGTTGGTGTCGACTGGGTGGGTTGGTTCGAGATAATTGTGGCGTAGTGAGCTTACATCTGATCCAGTGTCTATGACAATTCATTCGCCAGAGATTGCGTCACGGATGAGAAAGTATGTTGATAGTGGCAACCGGCGATGAGATTGATTGCTGGCATTTGGGCGTTTGAAGCATGACTTGGTTGGAGCCGTCCCTTTAAAGACAATAGTTTGATTGCGCTCTACCTCGAAGGCAACGTGCTTTGAGCCATCAGACGTAGAGCGGCCAACAATCTGGGGTGCTCAGCCTCTGCTGCCGCCGAGAAGGCTGACCACACCCGTCTTCCGAACCTTCCATGGGCGGATCCTCCTGAGTTGTTGAGGGTGACCGCGCCCATTTGAGCGTCGCGTCTGTGCAGACGTTTCCGAGGCAATAACGTGTGTAGTGGCCTTCATTGAAAGTGCTTGAATTTCTCAAAATCTAGCTGTTTATTAATTCCTTACTGGCTGTGAGTTCGACGAACCGGGGCACCATAATGTTGGGGACTTTTTCTAGGTTGCTTTCTAGTTCGTGATTTTTACCCATACTACATATCAATGGTGGCCATTATTACTACCCGAGCACCCAATCAGTCTCTGATCCCTTTCGGATGGTTGATATGAGAAGACTGAAGAAAGGTTTCATAGATATATTCCACACAATGTAGCATATATAAATATAATTCACTGTTAATCCGAATTGAATGAGTTGGTTGGCAAAAATACAGATTTTAATGCAAAAGTATGTTTTAAATACCGTTCACAATTAAACTAAATTGTCCCTCTTCTAGACGGCAAAAATAAAAGTGATTTATGTCTATAAAGTGAAATGTTTAGCACAAATGTCTGGAATGTAATGAGTAGTCAAACGATTAAAGATACATGATAATATGAGCCTAGTAAAATTATTATGTCTATAAATCTACTGACAATAGTCCACCGCGTGATCCTCTGGATCGCGCGCGGTTCCGTCTATTTATATAAACACTATTTATTACAAATAAAATTGCAGTTCAATAAATATCGATTGAAACTGCTTGAGACTAAAAGAGATTGTTCCTAAAATCACAGCTAAGAGAAATATTGTTTAAGGACAGAGTTAGAATGTTTGACCTTAAAGAGCACAGCGTTTTGTAAAAATTGACCTTCGTTGAGTTGTAACACGGAGCCGCGTGTTACATACACCCCCCGACAGTGAAAATTAGTACACCATGAAGGGGGCTAACCTTCCAGGACGTGTTATTGCTCTGTCATGCCGTGTAACGACTGATTTTGGTTCTGTCAACACTGATACTGGCTCCTCTATCTCTCGCGTTCTTGGACGGATGGTTAGGTCGAAGTGTTCGAGAAAGTCACGTCCAATGATGTTTCATGTCGTGTTGGCGATGATGAACGGATATTTGAAACATCATTTTGAGTTGGAGAACGAGATTGTGTGTACTCGTACCCCAAACGTTGCTATGTTGGAGCCATTCGCGCAGGTCAGACTGTTGGTGTAGACTGGGTGGGTGGGTTCGAGATAATTGTGGCGTAGTGAGCTTACATCTGATCCAGTGTCTATGACCATTCATTCGCCAGAGATTGCGTCACGGATGAGAAAGTATGTTGATAGTGGCAACCGACGATAAGATTAGTTGCTGGCATTTGGGCGTTTGAAGCATGACTTAATTGGAGCCGTCGCTGTAAAGACAATAGTTTGATTGCGCTCTACCGCGAAGGCAACGTGCTTCGAGCCATCAGACGTGGAGCGTCCAACAATCTTGCGGTGCTCAGCCTCTGCTGCCGCCGAGGAGGCTGACTCCACCCGTCTTCCGAACCTTCCATGGGCGGATCCTCCTGAGTTGTTGAGGGTGACCGCGCCCATTTGAACGTCGCGTCTGTGCGCGTGTATGTGCAGCCGTTTCCGAGGCAATAACGTGTGTAGTGGCCTTCATTGAAAGTGCTTGAATTTCTCTAAATCTAGCTGTTTATTAATTCCTTACTGGCTGTGAGTTCGACGAACCGGGGCACCATAATGTAGGGGTATTTTGCGGGGTTGCTTTCTAGTTCGTGAATTTTTACCTCTACTACTTATCAATGGTGGCCATTATTACTACCCGTGCACCCAATCAGTCTCTGATCCCTTTCGGATGGTTGATATGAGAAGACTAAGGAAAGGTTTCATAGATATATTCCACAAAATGTAGCATATAAAAATATAATTCACTGTTAATCCGAATTGAATGAGTTGGTTGGCAAAAATACAGATTTTAATGCAAATTTATGTTTCAAATACCGTTCACAATTAAACTAAATTAAAAATAAAAGTGATTTATGTCTATAAAGTGAAATGTTTAGCACAAATGTCTGGAATGTAATGAGTAGTCAAACGATTAAAGATACATGATAATATGAGCCTAGTAAAATTATTTATGTCCATAAATTCACTGACACAATAGTCCACCGCGTGATCCTCTCGGATCGCGCGCGGTTCTCTCTATTTTATAAAACACTATTAATTACAAATAAAATTGCAGTTCAAGAAATATCGATTAAAACTGCTTGAGACTAACAGAGATTGTTCCTAAAATCACAGCTAAGAGAAATATTGTTTAAGGACAGAGTTAGAATATTTGACCTTAAAGAGCACAGCGTTTGTAAAAATTGACCTTCGTTGGGTTGTAACACGGAGCCGCGTGTTACAAACTAATGCACGTTTGGAGAATTGCCGCCTTGAGGCAGAGCGAGTTCAGTTGGACACTTTCTCTGCAGAACGTATCACGTAGATACGGTAGATAAAGCACAGTTTGAATATTTTAAATTCCTTTTGATGCGCAAATAAAGTGTAATAGAAAAACTTCAACAAACAGGTGGCTAGATTGAAACATGAAATGGACGAGGTAACAGAGAAAATCGTACAGCTTTCCGAGCATGTTGATCAGTTCAACGATTTGAAGTTTCTTTTGATTAACAAGAATGCGGAAATTAACAGACAAAAAGAAGAAATATTTGCCTGGAATAGACATTACAGGCGCCTCATATAATCTCTTCAAGAAGTAACTGATCGTCTAGAAAAGACGAATCGGGAGAAGGTGGATATTGAGAATAGTAAGTCTAACCTCAAATTTTGCACGAAAAGCAATTAATGAAACTACAAAAAGGAAATGGTCAGATTGTAACACAAAATTCATGTTTTTCCAAACAAGTTTCTCAAATCAGCGATTTGAGATTCATTTTGACAAGCAAAGGTACGGAAATTGTAAAGTTGCAAGTAGAAATTTCTGAATGGAACAAACGTTACGCACGTCTTGAGGAGTCCTTGCGTCAAATGGAAACGTGCATGGAAAAGTCAAATCAGGATAAAGAAGAGATCATTACTTGTGAACCAAAGCTTAAATCATTGTCTGAATACCAGTTAATCGATTTAGAAAGAGAAATACATCAGCTAAACACACAAAATCAATGCCTTTCTGAGCGAGTTACTCAATTTAACGACTTGGAGTTCATTTTGTCTATAAAAAATGCGGAAATTGAAGGGCTAAGAGGAGAAATTTCTGAATGGTGCAAAAGTTATGAGCTTCTAACGGAGAATCTGTATGACATGGAAAATTGCCTGTAAAAGGCAAAAGAGGTTGCGGAAGACATCAATAATCGTGATTTTAAGTCAAAATCTTTGCATGACAAACAGTTGGTTGTGTTAGTAAAGAATAGAATAGAATAGAATATCTTTATTTGGATTCAAACCACACATGTTCCATCAAATAATAAAATTAGAAAATGTACAATATAAAAAGATATCACATCACATATATATGTGCAATTAGTTGTACTGTACAATTTATCAGCATCAGAAAGATCAGCTGTAAACAGTGATAGATTCTTCATCAAAATTACAAAAAAAATTTTAGGTATAATTCGAGTATAACATTTGTAAAAAAAGGGAACCATGACTAATAATTGATTGTGTGCATTGTTGTTTAACAAGATGATATAATGCATAACATTTCAGTTTTAATAATACAAAATTTGAAGATAGAATCTCGAGAAATTATGTTGTTGAAAAACAATTAATCCTGTCTTTTATTTAACCATGAGAAAGTATTATCATAATCAAAATTAAAAATATCAGCAGGATTAAACACATTTTCTAGTTCGGTAGATAAAAATTTAAAAGACATTTTAGTTGGAGGCGTTTCTCTAAGCCCCTTTGGCAATTGATTGTAAATTTTTGAAATTTTTGAAAAAGAGAATAGTTTTCTCGCAACATTCCCCACCAATGGTGGAGATATTGCAAAATGACCAGATCTAGTTCCAATTTCATGACTCTTTCTTATGGGATTCATATAGGCACCAGACCACTGGTTCAAATGGAAATTTTTTATGCAATAGCACATTCTCCGAAACCATAAAGGATGCAGTGATACAAACTGTAATCTAGTGGCGTATATAGTACAGGAGATAGGACTAATTTGTTTCACAACTTTTCTTTGTACAGCTTCTATCTTATTAGACAAACCCTTTGTTAAGGGATTCCAAGTAGCGGCAGCATATTCTAGTATCGGTCTAATCCATATTATAATCATTTCTAATTTTATTTCATGCGATATAATATTTCTATCTATTAATGCCCATCTGTTTTTGGCACTGTCTACTATCCTTTCAATATGTCTCTCAGCAGAAGCCGTACAATGAATAGTTATGCCTAAATCCTTAATTTCTTGCATAAGTTTAATCTCAAAAACATCATTAATCTCAGCATCATGAAAATAAACATAATTAAATTCTGTTCTGTTACCTATTTTTAAGCTCTCGTCTTTTTACTGTTTATTCTCAGCCCTAGTGTTAACAAGTATCTACTTAAATCATACAAATCTAGTGTCACATTATTTTTGGAGAATTCAACATTTTTTTAATCAATTGGGAAGATTATTTTTAAATCATCAGCAAATTTGCAAACTCGACCGTTAAGGATCTTAGTTTCCAAATGTGAAAATACGATTTTAAATAAAATTGGCCCTTAACTTGATCCCTGTGGAATTCCACCTGTTACTCTTTTCGATTTTGTTATCAAATCGTTTACTTGAATAGTCATTCTTCGATTATATAAATAGTATCTAAGTAATCTAAAAATATTCGGCTCAATATTCAATAAATTAATCGCATTCAAAATAGCATCAAAAGATATAGAGTCGAAAGCTTTTGAGATATCTATGAATACAATTAATGCATCTAACTTTTTCTCATCTAATGTAATTACATGTTTCCACATAGAGAGCATATTAGTAGTTTTCGACCTGTCTTTCGTAAAGCCATGTTGGTATATATCGAAATCAGTCGGCAGCATACATTCTAAATGATCAAGTATCAATCGTTCTATTATCTTCAAAAACGAAGGGATAATAGAGATTAATCTGTAATCACTAGCAAACGTTGGCTTACTTACTTTAGGCAA
>JAQBSW010005168.1:0-60444 GCA_029291075.1 Eudiplozoon nipponicum
GAAGTCGAAATAAAATGATCGTAAAACAGATTTTTTGTGCTGGACCGGAGCATAAATAATTTTTGGCCTGACCACCAGCGGATCCCAGCAACTCTGCCCGGGAACGGAATCATAAACCTTGCCGGATCTAATGGAATTTATGGAAGATATATAAAGAAGACGAAATAAAAATGATCGTAAAAAAGATTTTTGGGCTGGACCAAAGCCAAAATAATTCGTGGCCTGACGACTAGGCTATCCCAGCTAATCAGCTCAGAAAACGGAATCATAAACCTTGCCGGATCTAATGGAATTTAGGGAAGATATATAAATAAGACGAAATAAAAATGAACGTAAAACGGAATTTTGTGCTGGACCGAAGGCAAAATAATTTTTCGCCTGACCACCAGCGGATCCCAGCTAATCTGCCCGGGAACGGAATCATAAACCTTGCCGGATCTAATGGAATTTAGGGAAGATATATAAAGAAGACGAAATAAAAATGATCGTAAAACAGATTGTTTGTGCTGGACACAAGCCAAAATTATTTTTGGCCTGACCAACAGCGGATCCTAGCTAATCTGCCCGGGAACGGAATAATAAACCTTGCCGTATCTAATGGAATTTAGGGAAGATATATAAAGAAGACGAAATAAAAATGATCGTAAAACAGATTTTTTGTGCTGGACCGAAGCCAAAATAATTTTTGCCTGACCACCAGCGGATCCCAGCTAATCTGCCCGGGAACGGAATCATAAAACTTGCCGTATCTAATAGAATTTAGGGAAGATATATAAAGAAGACGAAATAAAAATGATCGTAAAACAGATTTTTGTGCTGGACCGAAGCCAAAATAATTTTTGGCCTGACCACCAGCGGATTCCAGCTAATCTGCCCGGGAACGGAATCATAAACCTTGCCGAATCTAATGGAATTTAGGGAAGATATATGAAGAAGACGAAATAAAAATGAGCGTAAAACAGATTTTTTGCGCTATACCGAAGCCAAAATAATTTATGGCCTGACCACCAGCGGATCCCAGCTAATCTGCACAGGAATGGAATCATAAACCTTGCCGGATCTAATGGAATTTAGGGAAGATATATTAAGAAGATGAAATAAAAATGATCGTAAAACAGATTTTTTGAGATGGACTGTAGCCAAAATAATTCGTGGCCTGACGACCAGCGGATCAAGGCTAATCAACTCTGGGAACGGAATCATAAATCTTGCTTTATCTAATGGAATTTAGGGAAGATATATTAAGAAGACGAAATAAAAGTGATTGTAAAACAGATTTTTTGTGCTGGACCGAAGCCAAAATAATTTTTGGTCTGACCACCAGCGGATCCCAGTTAATCTGCCCGGGAACGGAATCATAAACCTTGCCGGATCTAATGGAATTTGGGGAAGATATTGAAAGAAGACGAAATAAAAATGATCGTAAAACAGATTTTTTGTGCTGGACCGAAACCAAAATAATTTTGGTCCTGACCACCAACGGTTCCCAGCTAAGCTGCCGGGAACGGAATCATAAACCTTGCCGGATCTAATGGGATTTAGGGAAGATGATTAAAGAAGACGAAATAAAAATGATCGTCTTGATAGTTTGGCTGAACATTTCAAAAGTAAATTTTCTTTGGCAACTGTGTAAGTACCGATTCCACAAAGCGTGACTATATGAAAAATAAAGAATTTTGAACTCGATCAATTATCAGGGATAGAAATACGGAATTTAGTCTTATTTCTTAAACGTGGCAAATCTGCATGCCACTATAATTTGTTTTCGAGCTTATTTACGGACGGTAGCAATATAATTTCTGAAGCGTTGACTAGCCTTTTTTATACTATATGGAAAGAGGAGGTCGTGTCATTTACTTCGAATCAGTCGAACATCATTCCATATTTAAAAAAAAGCAATCGTGGTTCGTGTGATAATCAACGTGGTATAAGCTTAAATCTAGTTGTACCTCCATTATTTGCTTCGATTGGCTTACGCTGTCTTAGCGTTTTGTGTGCATACAAGAGAAGAACAAGCTGAATTCCGTTCAGGATGAGGCCGTTTAGATAATATTTTTACCTCTAGGCAAGTCCTTGAACAGCGTCAGGTATATCGCCATTCCACAATAGCCATCTTTTTATGCATCAATGGTGCATATGACTCAGTGAGTCGCAAAGTTCTGTACGATATTCCGCCGATAATTAGCGCTCCCACCAAATTTGTAAATATACGAGTTCTCGACAAAAACAATTCCTGAGTTGTTAACGTCTACAACGAATTAATGCACAACTTGACTAGCATCAGAATTAGTGCAAGTATGTATTAGGTATTGCGAACCGAGTAATAAATTAGTTCAGTTGTGACCAGAAGGATAAACCAAAGGCAGCATGAACGGAAAGTATAATCTAATGCACATTCGTTTCGTGCTTACTGGCGACTCATCAGTAGGAGCCGGTATTACGCCCTTTAACCACTATATATTTTGTCGAAGAATGTGGAATAATAGGACGGTACAATCTCCTAGACGAATGTGTAAATCTGCAATAGTGAAGCTAACATAATCTAAAGTCAACGACAATGCGACTTCAATGCTAACTCACACTATATAATATATATACTGAGTCTGTAAAGGATACTAACACTATGGCTATTGTGTTAGTAACCGATACCAACATTATTGTACCGAAAAGGTACATGTTACTAACACTATGGTTTCCGAGTCGGTACATGATACCAACCTGATGGATATCAATTTATGCTAAAGTTCACCGAAATTGAGAATTAAAACAATTTCTGAACACCTGTTACTCCAGTAAATCCATACACCCTGGCCTTGATCGATATCAGTTATCACATTTCGCGGTAAGCATGACATCATTTAATTCAATATATTACAGTTAAATACTGTTTGTTGCGAAGAGCTAATACATGTGCAAGTATGTATTAGGTGTTGCGAACCTAGTAATAAATTAGTTCAGTTGTGACCAGAAGGATAAACCAAAGGCAGTATGAACGGAAAGTATAATCTCATGCACATTCGTTTCGTGCAACAAACAGTATTTAACTGTTATATAGCAGCAGTATTGTTCGTAAAGACTACAATTTCTGCTATTTTGTTTATTATTTTTAATATATTCTATTATAAAACAACACTCTTCTATACGATTAGGATTCAGGAGTCGAGGTACCCCCCAGGTGGCAATCATGACTATATAGACAATTTTGTATTATTATTCGACACCTGAGGTTCAGCACAAGCCAATTTGAATAGCTTAGCAGCCTTCGTGTGGTCCTTGGGTATGCAATTGACACCCTCTAAATGTAAGATACTTCTACCGGATCACCTCTCACTCACTTTAACGCTGCGCCCTCAAGATAAAGATCTGGACGTAGTTGACAGATTTAAATAACTTGGTAATATATCCTATTAAGTATAATACTATTTCATACGTTCAGGATGCATGTGTTGATGTTCTCTTGGACGATAGATTAGTCAATCTTGACTATGCAGACGATATTGTATTATTATTCGAGAATTGAAATTAGCAGTCTTTGTTTCGCATTTTGGTATGACATTCGCACCGTACACATGTCAGATACATTTATAGGATCACCCACAACTCATTCCAACTCCGCGACAGCTGAGTAAAGACCTGAATATTGTTGACAGATTTACTTAGAGCTCCAACAATAATTCAGGCAATATGTCTGACAAAGTGAATATGCGAATCACGAAATCTACAGTAGCTTTATCTAATTCTTCCCAATTATTGAGAAACTCGAGTATTTCACTCTACCTTAAAGGACGTATTTGCGATGCATCTATACGCGCAGATTTATTATAAGTTTGTGAGACCCGGCCCCATATATTTGATGATTTTAGACACTTCAAGGCATTCGGCTATAGTTTTCTATAATCAAGGTTGCGAATTTGATATAAACACCTGATCCATTAAGTGCATACATTTGTCAGTATAAACTAAGAATTGTATAGTGTAGAAAAGGCACTTCATCCAGTAGACCGGTTTCATCCTTATTGGCCAGAATTCGCCACGGACGGGGCTTGAACCTGGGCACGTCTACTTCGGAGTCTGATTCTATACCCTAAAGGCATCCTACCATCGTTGTTTGAGAATCATGACACATTTAGGCTGCCAACAAAAGATATAAAACTCTTACACTCGGAGATGGATTTTTGGATCGGCCAACCAATGCTCTTCGTTAGATAAACAAATATGGTTCATCAACTCCGTGGGCTCGATCAGGTTTTGCGCATGCAAAACGTGCAAAAGTGCCCAGTAGGGCACTTTTCTCTCACTCAGCAACAGAATGACGTATAAAACAGAGTGGATCGATGCTGAATTGGCGTAAATATTTAAAGTCAACTCTATTCAAAATTGGGTAGTATAGAACCCACTCGTCTGTCAGGAATGGTTCCACGTAAACATTGATTTTGTAGATTGGAACTTCCGCGCGATATGACATCATCTTAACTTCATTTCCTTAGTTGGACAGAGTTAGCTGCGAGGTTTGGATGTGTTCATGGCGTGATAAAGTGGAAGCCACGAAGTAGTTGTATTACCGACATTGCATTGCACTAATGCTGACATGGTCATAACGGGGTTTTGTAGAGATTTAGTTTGCTTCATTTCTATTTGTGCTCTGGGTAAATCTGCCCATAGAAACTAGGTCTCTCACTTTTAAATCTCTCTCATAATTTGTGCCGAAAGTATTATTTTTTTCGTTATTAAAATTTTTTGCTTTTTTTATTCTTCTTATGGTAATATGGCAGCAAAACTAATTGCTTCTGTATGCTGATGATGATAATCACAGAATATCGATTGTCCGAATACCTTATGAAACTAAGTAGTAGAGCATACTGGGTTGTCATTTAAGGAATTCTGAAAAATATTTGAAGAAGACTGAGTGTAAGATCGCAAATATTGCATCTTAATTTAAACTTGATCTTAATGATTAACACGTTAAATCGTATCAGTAAAGAAGCTTGAGTCTTACTCTTATATTTACAAAGAAAAAAATGAGCCTGAAATTATCATTTATTAATTATCTAATTCTTGATGTGCGAAAAAAAACTGTTTATGTCTACGGCCTTCATTCATACTCCGAATAATTCGGCTTCTATTTCCGTTCGCCTTTTTATAAACGGTAATCTCATCGTACGAATCAAATTTCCAATTATAATGTTGTGGTAAATTTGGTTTACATGACTTCAGTCAAAGTTATCTGTAGGTCAAGATGCCATAACTAATCTTTCACTATTGAACCTAATTTGTGCCAGTGTGCCCATGTTTCAGCACGTGTAAACTCATCAAATGACATTTACTGATGATTTGATAGATAAACACACGACATGCATGTGTGTAGGTGTCTTTTTAAGAAATAGGTTAGGTTTAATTAGCTGCTCATATACGTTTAAAGAAGTGAAAGTAAAATGATCGATGTCAAATCATCCTTGCACGAGAAAGACTTTTTGTTTGATACTTTGCTATATGACATATTTAGGTGGGACTACATTGATCAGAAAGGTGCCATGATGATTTGAATACAACAGCCGCAGAATTCTGCTAGAGTAATCACTCAATGCTTAGTAAAACAATAAACTTAATTAAATTAACATATTAAAATGAAGGAGGCTTGGAAGTGGAATTGGGATAATCGTTAAATTGCAAAATAAAGTAATATTTACAGTAACGGTTCGATAATGGTTATTAAATTATATATAACGGACATTACTTAATAGATACAGTAAGATAACAAATGATAATATGTGAAATTAATTGATAATTCTACAAGTAGGCAAGTAAGCACGAAGCGCATGTGTACATGAGAGTATAGCTTTCGTCTATGCCGACTTTGGTTTATCCTTCTGGTCCTATTTTAAATAATTTCCTACTAAGTGCGCGACACCTAATACACAATTGCATATATATTGCTTTATTGCAACAAATATCATCCAACTTTTATTTATTTACTGTAACGATGTCATAAATACCGCGAAATGTAATAACTGTTATTGATCAAGGATAGAATGTAAGGAGTGCTGGAGTAACACGTATTCAGAAATAGTTGTTATATCCTCAAACTAGGTGAAAGTTGGCATAATTTGAAATCCATTTGGTTTTCACCATGTACCGACATCGCAATAATAGTTTTCGTACCATGTGACGACTCGGCAATCCTAGATTTGTTACTATGTACCGACACGGCAACCACAATTTTGGTACACTATTCAGGCTCGGTGTATATTTTTAAAGTGGGTTGGATTTTAAGTCGAATTGTCGAAAAATTTATTTGAAGTGAACTCCAATACTGCTTGTATACACATTACAATAGGAGATTGAACTGCTCAGTTGTTTCACATTGCTTGAAAATAATATATAGTTGGTATGGGGAGTAATACCGGCTCCTACTGAAGAGTCGCCTGTAAGCATGAAGGGTATGCGTACATGATATTTTACCTTTTGTTCATGTTGACATTCGTTTTTCTTTCTGGTCATATTTCAATTAATTTGTTACTTAATAAGCAACGCCATTTACACAATTTATATATATATATATATATATATATATATATATATATATATATATATATATATATTAGTTCTCCGCAATCATCCGTGTATAATTTTTATATATTTAATGAAATGATGTCATGCTTACCGATAAATATAATAACTGTTATCAATCAAGACCATAATGTATGGATTTGCTGGAGTAACTGTTGCTCAGAAATAGTTGCATTTCTCAAATTTGTTGAAAGTTGTCATAACTAGGAATCCTTTGGTTTGGTACCATGTACAGACTTGACCATCATAGTGTAGGTACTATGTAACGACTCGGTCTCCATACTGTTGGTATCCTATATAGGCTGGATAAAATTTATATATAGTGAGTTGGGTTTGATGTCGCATTGCCGATGACTTTATATGAAGTTAACTTCACTAATTATTATAGTTATTCGTATATGAGATTTTACTGTCCAATTTTTCCACATTACTTGATCAAAACTAATAACATAGTATTGAGCGTAACACCGCCTCTTACTGATGAGTCGCTAGTGAGAACGAAAGAAATGTGCACATGTGACTTTGTTTTTATCCTTCTGGTCATAGTTGAACTAAATTGTTATAAGGTATTCAACATGTACTACATAATAGTAAATTTATTTTCAATCATTCTATTTCAGAAATCTGTAATTTAATCTTAATTTAACGTTCGTACACTTCCATTTGATAATGAATCCGGTTCTGACTCTTGCAGTTTTCGCTCCCTTCCATAAATAAGTGCGTTGTCATTTTTCGACCGCTGTCTTTTATATTATATTATCTCCCAATTTAATCTCAATTTATTTTATAAATAAACTTGTCGATCTATTACTACCACATATTCATAAGCGACATCTCCACTTTATGACCTGTAAGTCATGATTTATTATCAAGTCCATATTTACATGTAGTTCGATGCTATCTCATTCTTACATTAATTAAGCGCATGGTTTCAACAACGTACACGAGGTAAAATTAAGCGAAAAT
The DNA here is from genome assembly GCA_029291075.1 of Eudiplozoon nipponicum. Taxonomy (NCBI): domain Eukaryota; kingdom Metazoa; phylum Platyhelminthes; class Monogenea; order Mazocraeidea; family Diplozoidae; genus Eudiplozoon; species Eudiplozoon nipponicum. The sequence continues at coordinate 7,534 of JAQBSW010005168.1, forward strand.
TGGTTGCGCAGGCGGTGATAAAAAATACTTTTAATCAAGTTTGCGAGCTTGAGATAAACACATTACTCATTATATATATATATATATATATATATATATAATATATATATATATATATATATATATATATATATATATATATATATTATATATATATATACCTTAGTCAGTATAAGCTAAATATTGTATAGTTTGAAATTTCCTTTTCCGCACTATACAATTCCTTATTTATACTGACAAATGAATGTACATAATGGGCCAGGTGTTTGTACCTGAAGTACGGTCCAAAAGTAGTATTAAATACACTTCTGATAGTATCCAGCAGGTCAACTTCCATCATAACTTCAAGGAGTATAGTGCCTTCAGTAACGGATTATTTGAAAAAGTTTCAGAAAATTTATTTTGATTCTACTGATTTAATTCTCTTGCCTAATTTGAAATCTAATATTGTTACGACCCTAAGCTCATCCTTTATTCTATCTGATATAATGTACTTTCAATTATAAAAAAATATATAGTCTTTGCTTCTATCAACTGATAAGCGTAGATATTATCAAGAAATATATTTAAATGTCTACCTAATTCAATATGACTAAGCTTTATGTCTATAAGTTTGAGGATACTAATTTTCATTAAATTAATGATGCCGATTTTGATCATCTACGGATTATTTCACTTTATTTTAACAAGGATAAGTAGCATTTTTAAGACAATTTCTATCTAATATCAGACCATTTATAAATAAATTGACATCCAGAAATAGTAATTTACGTTACTGTTCCTTTTCAATCGAAAAAATGAACCATCTCTTAATTAAATTTACAGGTTTTCATAAAAAATCTTATAACTTAAATCGCTTACGTAGTGCAACACATATTTGTGAAATATTAAGCCAAATATCAAACTTTCTTGACAATGTTTCTATGATCATTCCATCAATTGGTAATTTTGTAAATTTTCCTTCTGGACATTATATATTATAACAGTTTATCTTGATAAAGTTCAATATTTTATAAACTATTATTTACCCTATATAATATATATACCGAGTCTGTAAAGGATACTAACACTATGGCTATTGTGTTAGTAACCGATACCAACATTATTGTACCGAAAAGGTACATGGTAATAACACTATGGTTTCCGAGTCGGTACATGATACCAACCTGATGGATATCAATTCATGCTAAAGTTCACCGAAATTGCGAATTACAACAATTTCTGAACACCTGTTACTTCAGTAAATCCGTACACCCTGGCCTTGATCGATATCAGTTATCACATTTCGCGGTAAGCATGACATTATTCAATTCAATATATAACAGTTAAATACAATTACTTTTTATTTACCCTGGCAGGAATTTGTGATTGAGTTTTTGCCCAATTCTTGAAAGAAAGACTAATCAAAAACACAGGTTAATTTATAGTTGAAAATTGTGTGTAGTGTGAACCAGCATGGTGAAATTGAGAGCATCATAGAATCAAAATCAAATGCGCCCAGGATCGAGCCCAAACTGCAGAAAAAATCTTGAAAATACTTAACGAGTTTCCATAATGGACGAAACCGGTCTATTGGTTGAATTGCTTTTGCTATCATTTCAAATGCTTACTTGGCACTAACCAAGTCATATATATTATGAATGTTTACCTGTATTATTCTTTTTTACAGTATAATACTTTTGCATTAATTAACAAGTTCACAAAAACAAAATTCAGACGTATGTTCATATTTCAATTCATGCTATCAGCGAACTTTTTTGGAACCCCGAAATTATCTCTTAGATGTCTTAAAAAACAAAAAATGATAACTTTTCTTAAAATAAATTTGCGAGAGAGAAATAAACACCAATCCCGTTGTATTTAACCAGTCATCGAACAACATAGCAAAACTACCGCCAGTCACACGTACTGACGCGTTTCGATCTTCCATGATTATCATTAGAGTACGACGGCAACTGACTAGCAAGGATCAAACCACAGAACATATATATATATATATGGAAAATAAAATTAGATATGCGTCTCTCACCTCTAGTAGTTTCTCGTACATTGTCCTTAACTGGAAATATCGGCTGCAAAATTTCTATGCTGCCAAGAATTTTAAATTTTTTTCAGCTTTCGCCACATATATAAATATAATACAATTAAACAATCATTGATTGCGTGGGTGGTGGTCACGATTATTTAAATCAAGTTTGCGACCTTGAAGTAAACACCAATACCATCGTATTTAACCAGTCAGTTCGTGTGACTGACGGACATATATATTCAATGCGGTTTGATAATCGCTAGTCAGTTTGCCGTCATACTCTGATAATTATCATGGAATGTCGAAACGCTTTAGAGCGTTGCGACCGGCGGTAGGTTTGTTATGTAGTTCGATGACTGGTTAAATACAATGGGATTGGTGTTTACTGCAAGCTCGCAACCTTGATTTATAGAATTGTTACCACCACCCACACAATCAATGATTGTTTAATATTTTTTTAAATTAAACAAAATATTCATTATAGATTGATTTAAAATACGCAATGTGTGCCAAAATAAGTGAGTTCATTTTTGGATAAATAATAAGTACAACATTTTTCACTTCGTATTTTTCCATTCAACGGATGGTAGGTATTGACAATGAAAAATAATTGAAACACATCCCACGAGCACGTGAAAACTAAACTTCTTAAGAATCTCTCAAGCACTGTTTATTAAACAGCAAAAAAATTTCGAAACTCGATTTATAAATAAGAATTCCATTAACTCAATATAAAATTCGACTGGCAGCGAATCAATACAAGTCACACGTATAATCAGGAAAAAAATCAGCCGCTTACTGTGCAGACGTACAAAAGAAAACTCAACAATAAAATAAGCAAAACACAAATTTATAAGCGCAGAACAACAGGAAGTAAACAGGTGTGTCGTGCAGCAAGAAATACAACCAGTTTTTAAAAATACAATGCGACTGTACCTAAATACACATAATCGGGCAATGCAGAACCAAATATATATAGCGGTTTTGTGATAGAGGGTCAACTGCAACTGATTGACCGCCAATACGCACGAAACTTCTGCATACACGAGATGAGACAATTTGTTCATGCTGGCTTTGACATATGATTTGGCTCCATTTGAGCTTGTTACCTGGTGCGCAATACGTTCTACGTAATTGCAGAAATATCTCTTCTGAGCGATTATGAATATTTAATTATTGTGAATATAGACAATTAAATGCGAAACAAATTGGCATAATCTTCTCATACAGATAGAATTCTGTGCTTGAATAATTAATACAAAGCTAACAACCAGATGATATAAAGTGTGGAATGAACTAGCATAAACATATTTATTTATTTACACATACACTTTAAGCCAGGCTAAAAAAAAGTCTTTCGTTTGTTTGGAAATTAATTTGTGCACAACGTTTTATTTAAGCTTTCATGACTTTTTGCTTATTTGAAAGTTATGCTTTTTCAAAGTTAAAAAAATATATTGCCGAATAAATTCACCATAATATAATTTAATTAGAGCGCTTTTGGCACTGAACAATTAAGGCTACATATAACTGTGTATATTTGGTTAACTTGATATAAATCCTTTGACAATGAGACTTCAAAGCAATATATATATATATATATATATATATATATATATATATATATATATATATATACTATACTATATAATATACTATACATATATACTATATATAAAATAAATACAAAACTTATAAAGTGTACCAACTGTATGGCTATTGTGTCTGTACATGATACCAACACTATGGTAGTCAAAAATGTACATGGTACTAACACTATGGTTGCCGAGTCGGTACATGGTAACAATACAATTGGTTTCAATGCATGCTAAAATTCATCAAAATTGGAATTAAAACTAATTCTAAACACCCGTTGCCACAGAAAATCCATACATTCTGGCCAATAAGCACAAAATGAATGTGCACATGAGATTATACTATCCGTTCATGTTCTCTTTGATTTATCCTTCTTGTCATATTTGAACTAATTATTTACTAGGTGAGAACCACCTAATAAAAAATTGCAAATATATTAGGTCTTCGCCTCAAACAGTATCTAACAGTTATATACGTTTTGTTTGTTTAATTTTTTTCATATATTTAATTACTTAAGGACAATTTCTCATGATTGCCATTGCTTCCACTAGCTCCGACGAAGGCTCCATTAAAAGCAAAGCCTTAAAATTTGTACCTTTAGACCATAAACGTAGATTTAAGTGAATTTCAACTCGTTGGGCGGAAAGGAATAATAATGAAATATCGGAGTATACATCTGATTTATAATTGGACAATTTGAAATCCTGTTTTTATTAGATAAATTTTAATTTCAATGCGTACAATAATAAAAGCGGTGTCCATGTTGGAATGATGACATAATTCGCAGGTTAGATTTCCTACTTAAAGTTTGAAATTGAGGCTTCATTATTTGCAAAATATTTAAAGAAATATGCAATTTTGTGACTTCGAATAACTGACATGTATGTACTCACGCTATAAATATTGCGCGCCTAGAACTCCATTGGTCGCGCGACAAAATAGACTGTGTAGCCAAGTTTATAATAAATGTGGGTAGAACTATTTAAATATGCGTTGCTTGACTGCTGGTAAATTCACGATGTGATTGCTTGTTTTTATCAAGCTTAATTTTTTATTTCCTCTTGGACCTGTATAAAACAGCTTGTAACAAGGTATACCATTCTTAACCCGTGTTGATTCCACCTATATCGGTTGGGTCTTTTATGCGGATTGCATCAGAATTTATTATTAATGTAACATCTAGTCGAGACTTAATTATACCTAATTCTGCCGCCAAATGGATCATTTGTGCTGTCAGTCTTTTAAACAACGTTTTCAACATTCCAGAAGCCATTTGTAAGCTTCACACACGTGCTTTATTTTTAATCAATTATATATAGGATTTTGTTTGGATAAAGAGCATCGTTTCAGTAAAACAAATTTACCTAAACTTTCGTAGTGCCCATTGTACGGCAATTAATTCCTTTCCTGTGAAGGTATAGTTTTGTTCCGCCTTAGTGAGTGGGCGACTTATATATTGCACAGGACGTCCGTCAGCTTTTAACACTGCTCCTATCGCAATATTTGGCGCATCTGTAACAATTGACATATTACCTACCGGGAAAGTCAAGGTAGTTTCGTCTATTAATTTTGCTTGCAGAGGCTAAAAGTTTGTTGAGCCTCCTCCATCCAATGAAACGGCATCTTGGCAGTAGTTAACATAGACGAGGGATTTTGCATAACCGCCATCTCTGCAGAGATATGGTCTATAGATATTCCCCATAAAAATAACCCGGCACAATTTTTTTTTCTAGTACTAGGCTCCGGATAGTCCCTGATAAGCTGTATATTCGAATCTAAATACATACGTCCCTCCGCCGAGGTTGAGTAACCCAGGAACCACACTTCCCGAACCATCTGAACTTTTATGAATTAACTTTAATCGCCATTCTACAGCTATTGCCAAAATATTCTACAGCCTAATACGTTATTCATATTCAGTAGTGGCTCATATAATAACATCGTCCACGTAAGCTTTTGTACAAGTCAAGTCAGACACGAACGAGTCCATCATTCTTTGGAACACTTTCGATGCGTTTTTAAGACCAAATGTTATCCTATTGAATTGAAAATGACCTTGGGGTACCTGCACCGCTAATTACCATCGGCCTTCGGGCCGCACGCCTATTTACCAAAATCCATGTTTAAGATCAAGCACGGCAAACCATTTGCCTCCTGCTAGCTGTAAGAAAAGATCACACAGAACAGGCATGGGATACGGGTCAGGTTTGTTTACCGAGTTTAATAACCGGAAATCAGCCGCCGGTCGGAGCGAACCATCCTTTTTCGTAACATAAACCATTAGAGCTCAATAACCAGATGAAGATGGTTCAAGAACGCCGGCTTCTATCATTTCTTCGGTTGCTCGAGTTGATGCTGCTAATTTCTTTGGAGGTGCACCATATATTTTTGGTGGTTTGTAAACTTTATTTAGTTCTAGCCATAGTTTAAAGTGGTCGACCGTCGGCCCTGGACATTTGCTGCAGTCAGAAAGTTGGAATATAAAGTTGTATTGTGTTTGAAGGCTTTTCCACCATCTGGGCAGACAACTGGTGTCCTCCTTCACATTAGGGGTTCATATAGTTTTAATTGAATTTATGCTTCCAAACCTTGATATGCATATACGTTTATTTTGACAGTCTATCGTCTTAACCTTATTACTAATGAAATCAAGTCCTAAAAATGGTGTTTGAATATTCGCTACAACAAAAGACATATGGTAGATACTGTCATTTATTAATACTTTCGTGTTCCTTTCACCTGTAGCCACCATAGAAGCGCCCGATGCCTGACAAACATTTGCTCTCGCAGGTTTTATGTTGTTTAATGGCCAAGTCATTGGAAATACCGACACATCAGCTGCAGTATCCAATTGCATTATTGCTGGCTGTCCGTTGAAGAATTCTAAAAGTTTAACTTTAATAAAAGTCATTACATGTGGCAACGTTTCCCATACATCTTTTTCTTCGAATGCCATCTGATTCGGAACACCTTTTAGGTTGACCTGCTGGTCTTCTATCGATCTACCAATTGGAGCCTCCAAAGGATTACTATTTTTGGCATGATCTCGACTACCCTTATTTGTGATATGGTGGACCCTATTTCCCCATTGAACTAGCCGTTCTCTAGGAGCACTATAATGGTTAAACTGATGTCCTTATATACTTACTTTTCTTCCACGCCACTGGCTGTTGCCATCTGTCGCGGACTTGCTGATTATGCCGCGAAGAATTCCAGTTAGGTATGTCGCTTCTGCCACTTTTTGTCATCATAGCCGAACTTTGAAGAGCCTGAACACTTTCTTCCAGGCCTTCATCGGCGCTGTATATTGCACCGTACCTGGTAGGATCCAGCAGCATAAACACAATGGCCTCATGCTGTTACAACAGAGTAAAGACTCAGTTACATTGGAGAACCACCGTTTGCTGCGTGCCATGCTATCAACGGTCATCTCACCCAGTAATGTTTTGAGACTGTACAATTCTGAAAATACCCCTTGAGGCTTGGCCCGGAAGTGATCCTACACTCGTCTATTGTGCTCTTCGTATGTAAGATCGACCGGCAATTCCAAATTAACTGCTACTGCCGATCAACTAATTTTTGGACAGCCACGCGCACAATAGGTTCTTCTAATGTAAATTCTTGTGCTCGAGCAGATGCTTCAGATTTTTTGAACCACAACTGTGGCCTTTCCACATCCAAAGCTGCAAGCATTGGATTAAATTCTGATGAAGGTCAGAAAAAACTCTTCGATTCGGATGAAAACTCCGGCATATTTCTTTCTGATTCTCGTTGGGCACGGTCGCCATTGTTGGTTCCACCTATATTAGTTGGGTCGTTTATGCGGATTCCAGCAGAATTTATTATTGATGTATCATCTAGCCGAGATTTAATTATATCTAATTCTGCGGTCAAATTGTTCATTTGTGCTGTCTGTATTTTATCAAAATTTAAAATCCATCAGAATCTATTTGTAAACTTCACACACTTGCTTTATTTTTCATCATTTATATATAGGAATTTGCTCGGATATAGAGCATCGATTCAGTAAAACAAATTTACAAATATTTATTATATCTGTTCACTTCTGCGGCTGGAAGACTGCTTCCGTTATTGTGCTGACTGCCTCATTCTAATATGGGCGCTTCAGCGAGGAATTCTGTTGAATTAATGCCAGCCCTATATAGGACTCTTGGTGCGTTCTTAGTCTCCATGGTGGCTATTACTACAACACGTACTTAAATTAATGCTACTCTACTCAACCAAGGAAATATCAATATCAGATATTTACAAACGTAATGTCGTGATAACCACAAATATATTGAAACTAATTTCAGTTGAGACCAGTTTATTGGTTTTTGCTAAAATTGCTTGTGTATTGCGAAAACGTTGGTTTTGCAATTTCGGCGATTTTTGTTCAATCTCCATATTAAGATAGAGGCAAAAGTTTACTGCATCTATTTTGTATCTCGGAATTCCTGAAGTCGTAACGCATTTCGCAATCTGTGCACTGTAGATTTTGTGTACGCTAGACCTCACATAAACTTATACATGAAAGTAATTCGCATTCTCTATAAGTTAAGAAGACATTTATATTGTTTTTTCACAAATAAAAGGTAGATATTTTTTATATTTGAAAAAATAGCTTTACCTAAGGACGTCAGATTAAAATTATCTTAGAGGTATCTGGAAAAATTAACGATTCGTTATCTATTTTTAGTATTCTTTCATAATAAAATCCCTTAATTCTCGTTATCTTATAGTATCTATTCACTTTGTTTCCTTTCTTAGCGAAAAGCTTATTCATGAACTTTTACGTAAGATGTCTAATTTTTTCCTACAACATTACTATGATTCCTATTTCAGAAGGTAATGTTTTCCATTTCTTTTCTGAACTTCACTTATTTTAACCACTTAAACTAAATTAGCTTATTATCTAGCTAAATCCCGAGTATTTACCTTGGCAGGACTTGCATCAGATGTGTTTACATTAACTTGATCTGTTCGTAAACGGTAATTTTACACGTCAAAACTTCATTTAGCTAAGTACGAGCAACAAATTGGTTTGAGACGAGCCAAATTTAATTCTTAATAATCAATGTAGGTACAAGTAGATTAACGTGTATATGCATGTAATCATTCTAAATGCAATACGTCACAGATGTAAACACGCATACATATATGACGTAAGCTTATCTAGTGAAAAGTTATTTAGAATAATGTAAATTACCATCGATTAATAACGAATCCGTTTAAATTTAATCTAAAATTCGTCTCAATAGTTATAAACTATAAACTCAATTAGCTTATCGTTGACACTGGTTTTCAGAAGACGGCTCCCAAATGTAGGTACAAGTAGATCAACGTGTATATGCATGTAATCATTCTAAATGCAATACGTCACAGATGTAAACACGCATACATATATGACATAAGCTTATCTAGTAAAAAGTTATTTAGAATAATGTAAATTACGATCAAGTAATAACGAATCCGTTTAAATTTAATCTAAAATTCGTCTCAATAGTTATAAACTATAAACTCAATTAGCTTATCATTGACACTGGTTTTCAGAAGACGGCTCCCAAATATACAGTATGAACAAAGGAACACTGGACTTAATACATTGTTACAAAAAGCAAAGATCTTGCTTAGGGCGCTCTGGCGGCTATTACTGGCTATTACCTGTCATTTGTGCCCCACATGCGCCAACGTAGTTTAGCCTTGACTTTGGCATGTCTTTGTGATTCCTTTGGATCAAGCGTGTTACTATGTTTGCTATGCCCAACCCTTTACTGGGTGAACCACTGATTGATTAACTGACAGCAAATTATTGGAATTGCAGAATTTCAGTGTACCGAAGTACATCCAAGGAAAATGCTATTATTTTTAAATCGTAACTATAATTTAGTTAATCCTTGGTCATTCTCGATGAGTAAACAATGTCGTGATACAAACTGTAACAGAAATATAGTTCATCTGGTCAATTGAATTAATTCAGACGTTGGTCATAGAACTAATATCATAAATAATAGTATCTTAAAAGAAATTCATCTGCTCAATAAGATGAAAACCGTGTTTGTGCAGGCGAATTTTCACTTTAATGAAGAATCTGCGTTATATCAATTCTATGTATCAAGCTTTATACGTTCACGTGGCTTAGTCAACAAGGAACAATAATTACAATTTTTACGCAGCTGGAGGCATTACTTTTATTATTTTAGATCATAAAATACAGCATTCATGAATAGCTGTTAACCTAAAAATTTCCACCGAATACCTGATGTGTATATTTCCTTTCGCAATTGTTCCGAAGTCTTAAATTTTTCGCTATATACTTTACGTCATCACTTTTTTATAAATATTAATTGTGGGAAAAGGCAACACAATTCCGTTAAGTATCATCAACTGAAACGTTATCGTTTCGTTTGTAACAATATAAGCGTTTATAAAATATTATATTTCAAGCAGATTATAATTTTATAACTGCCGTGATTTGTCTCGAAGATTACTTTATTATTTTTATTCTAAATATATAATGCGCCCATACTAAATATTTATTTCATTAGAGATATCCTAACATTGATATATGGCACATGTGCATATTTAAATACAAATAGGCACAGTTTAGCATTTAAAACCGTTTTGATGTGGAAACATTTTATCAAATAAATTAACGAATAGCAAGAAAGTATGGCTTCAAATATTAAAAAAAGAAAATCCAACCCATAAATTCTGTAAAAATACGATAAGATATTGTTATTTTTTCATTGCCGGAATGCTATTCTATCGATTAAGGGATATTTTACTTTTGAAGAATTGAACTGGTGGCCGACAGTTTTTTTGTAATGCCTCACCTCGGTGCCATATGCTAGTTCGACATGTTTATGTTTTACATTTTCATATCGTGTATTGCCATGTGGTAGAATTAACAGTTTACCTTTTAGACATATGGTAAACACACTTTCATCGCATTGTTTATAACTATAGAAAAAGAAACTACATATTCATAGAAATATATCTCGCATTGTCAAATACACAGTTTCAATAATTATTCGGTTAAAGACAATTTGTAAATTTGAATAATACAATTCCTTGTCCAATATAAAGGTTTGAAAAATATTGAAATCTGATGTCTCGTTTGGAGTTTGAGCATCTGGAATTCTGGAATTATAAAGAGAATTTAGAAGTCCAGACGAAATGGATGATCAATGAATGATCTTTAAAAAGAGTTCGGTCATTATTTTCATATATATATATATATATATATATATATATATATATATATATATATATATATTCAATAGTGCACGCAAGTTTATCTTCGATTAAAGTCTAACCGATTTATTGGATAAATATTAAACATAACACGAGCATTCATTATTTACAGCAATAGTTTAAGTTGCTTGAATGTGATTGGCTGATTGTTTGAAGATTTTGACCAATAGGGGTTCAGCAAAAAAAAACGTAAAATTTCATAGTTTCGTAAGACTATTTACGAAGCGAAATGTTTCCTTTTTTTACTTACTTTAATCTCAGATACATATCTTAGGACCAACATAATGAAATATAGTTAAGTAAATTCGATTGGTGGTTTAGTCGAGCAGTTAGCGCAGACGTTAAATAATGAATAGCAAAGCCGCAACGAACGAATTCATGGCCGATTGAGGAGCATTTAACTTTCAAAAACGCCAGTCACACTATCCCAAACACAGCAAGAAGGTTATAATGGGTTTTACGAAATTCTGTTAAAATATGAACTATATAAATGTTTTGTAATTTTTAACATTGCACATATTTTCTTATCTCCGACAACTTATTATTTGAAGACTCCGTTGATTTTTTTCGGTTTAGGATTCGAATGAAAATGCGAATAGGTTATCTTAAAGAAAGTAATATAAAGATAACTATGAAGATAGGGCAGATGCGACCGAAAGAGATTGGCGTTTAATACATGCAATGGTGCTATACTCGATTTGATTTTATGTATTTACCATATAATAGAGAGTTTAATGCCCAATCCGCGTAAGCTTGAATTTGTCAATTGAATTTCTTTGACAATGATTTATCTAGGTCTTAAAACCAACTTCTTTGTTCCTCGACTGTGGAAATGTTTCATCACCAGATTGCGACCGTTTGGTCTGTTCATAGAACAAATTTTTAAACATCGGGAATGTTTCAAAGCATTTCGTGGTTCTCATTAAATGGTAAGTGCAAAACTCATGAACACATAAAACCGCGCTAAGCACTGTCAAATCTAATTGAGCTCCCAATAAGGACGAAACTGGTCTACTGGATGAATTGCCTATTCTACACTATACAATGCTAAGTTTATTCTGACAAATGCAGGTACATAATAGGTTCAGTGTTTCTATCAATATCACAACCTTGATTAATGTGATTGTTATCACCGCCCGCGTAACCATTTTTCATTTAATTAATTAAATGTTAAATTCAATACTACTTTCAATTGTTGTGTGGTGTCTGATCAATAAATACAGATTGCAGGTGGTTATGTGGAACATTAGGACTAAAGGAAAGTCATATGGATCCCACCTACATTGAAAGGATAACCAAGAAACATGAGTTAGTATATAACTGAAAATTGTATGAAGTGTGCAGCAGGATGGCTCATTGGTTAGAATAACAGATTCCAAAGCAGACGTGCCCAGTTTCGAGCCCTTTCCGCATCAAATTTAGGACACTACGTGATGAGTTCCCACTACGGACGAAACCGGTCTACTGGATAGATCGCATTTTCTAAACTATACAATTCTTAGTGTATAGTGGCAAATGCATGTACATAATGAGTCAGTTTTTGTATCAAGATCGCAACCTTGATTAAAGTAATTTAACAATTGTCGGTAATTTGATGTATTCGACATCAGTAATTGGACAATGCAATTCCATATAAGCTCTCAAACCAGTTTAATTTGACGCGACTCTAAGTGGGTAACGTTGCAGCATTCAACTTGTATCTGTGTGCCAATAGCCACCTTTAAGACAAAGAATGAACAAAGTGTCTTATCTAGGGCGGGCATTATTTCAACAAAAATTCCTGGCAGAAGCGCCCGTATAAGGATGAAGCAGTCAGCCCAATTACAAAAGCAGACTTCGAGCCAAAGTGAACATAAATTAATTAATATTTGTTTTATTAACTCGATGCTCGTTATGCGAACAAAATACTATGTATCATTGAGGAAAAATAAAGTATGGGTTAGAAACGTTGATTCAAGGACTGACTACTCAAATGAACAATTTAACTGCAGAATTAGGCATAATTAAGTCTCGTCTGGCAGAAGCGCCCGTATAAGGATGAAGCAGTCAGCCCAATTACAAAAGCAGACTTCGAGCCAAAGTGAACATAAATTAATTAATATTTGTTTTATTAACTCGATGCTCGTTATGCGAACAAAATACTATGTATCATTGAGGAAAAATAAAGTATGTGTCAGAAACGTTGATTCAAGGACTGACTACTCAAATGAACAATTTAATTGCAGAATTAGGCATAATTAAGTTTCGTCTGGACGATACACTGATAATAAACACAGACGATATCCGTGTGCATGTCCCATCCAATATAAGAGGACACAGCAAGCTGTATTTTTAGAACTGACTAATCTGGTGGCAACTATGTAGTTCTACACAAATTTGCTCAAGTTGCATGGAGATCGAATTAGCACTGTCGATACAACACAACACGTCTAGCACAATAACTTCTAATAATATAATTTTAAAATGTATTGTCCGTTGTTGCGGTGCTATAGCAATATAATGTCTATTGAGTAAGCTATTTACTTTTTATTTTCAGTTGCAATAAAATATAAAATCAAAAAAGCTTGTCCTTTCTTTCACCTGAATTGGACAATAGGTTGTTATTCACCAAAAATTTTCCAAATAATTGTTGGTTTGTAAGTTACCGCCATGTAAGTACATGGTATGTAATTTTATTTTTATTTTGACGGAGTTGTTACAGTCAGTTTATAAGAGATATTCCATATTCTAATATTACTTCACAAAGTATGTGTATATTTGCAAGAACATGAAAAGGTATTCTGTTTTCAACTCTTACCCAGTTTAGAGACAATTTAGTTGGTAAATCGCATTGATTAACACATTTTGAAATGAGGTTAGAAAATGTTGTGAATGAAATGATGAAGTAATTTATAATGCAATCATTGATTGCAAGGATGGGGATTACAAATTATCAATTAGACAAATTTTGCGGACTAGCCATAGAGCCAATCCAGTTTTGTAAATATTGGTAGAAAATAAAACAAACCTAATATCAGTTATGCGTATTTCAGTATTAAGAGCTTTGATGGTCCTCAAACTAGGTTGTGTATCGTTATATTCTACGTTTGGAGAAAAATAACACTAATTTAAATTCCAATTGCGCAAACTTCATTTTAAAAATATGGTCATAACTTGTCCAGTTTTAACTTTACACCTGAAGTTATGGCCAATTTTAATTTTACGCTTATAGACAAAAGTGTCATTACAATTGATGAAAAACGAAACGCTTATCTTAGATATTGCGATCTGATAGTCTCGGTAATTAGCGATTGTGGGAAAATTCACTTTCTGGGGAAGCTTAAAGCCTCCGTATTGACGATAATTATGCATCTGAGCTAAGCAGGATTGCACTATTATTACCAATAGCATTGACGCATTCTTACAGTCTGAGATAAATCATATATAAGATAATTCAAATCAATAGTTTACTTGGCAGATGATTATAGAAATTATTTAAGTAATATTTTTAAATTTGAAATAAAAACCATCGTGTTACTATATAATGAGTTGCACAAAGAATGAATGTAGCCAAATCTGCAATCATGTTATATTCCCGAGTGTTATGAAATTGTGTTACTATTATTCCAAACGAATGAAATTCATTTATATAATTGAATGAACATTGGTTGCGCGGGCGGTGATAGCAATTAATTTAATCAAGATTGTGATCTTGATATACACACTTTCCCATTATGTACATGCATTTGTCAGTACAATGTAGAAAAAGCAATACATCCAGTAAACCAGTTTCGTCCCTATTAGGAACTTATTAATTACTTTCCAGTATTTGCCACATACAAGGATCCAAACTGCGCCACATAGACTTCACCAAAGAGAAAGGCTAATCATAAACATTAGTTAGTACATCACTGAAAAGTGTGTGTAGTGTGCGGCAAGGTGGCTCAGTGGTTAGCGCAACAGATTTCGAAGCAGACGTGCATAGGTTCGTGCATTGTCCGCGGTAAATTCTAGACAGTACGCGATGAGTTCCACGTAAGGACGAAATCGGTCTACTGGATCAATTTCTTTGTCTACATTATACAATGCTTACTTTATATTGACACATGTATGTAAACAACAGGGCAGGAGTAAATATCAAGTTCGCAACCTTGAATGAATAAAATGCTTGTTGCCGTTAGTCACATGAACAAACAGGCCTTGAATTCCCTTTGTCATCATTAAAACAGAACTTTAAATTGATTAATGTTGATTAGACAAAAATGAAAATCTATTATATTAAGAATCAAAATGCTTATTTCGCTCTTATTAGTCTCAAATTCAATGTACTTGATAGTTGTTCTTCCGGTAAACACAGTCAATTCTGAACGTTTCAAAAAATATATCTATGTTTTTGCATTTCTATTGTTAAATGATGATGACTACAAAAGGTTGAAACGATTCATTGAAATTTATCAGTTGTAATTTAGCAACAATTTGTGACTATCCGAAAGAGACGCTTGATTGGGTTTTTTTCACGCTTCACAAATTTGAAATAAACAGTAGCTTTAAATCATCTGTCGTTAGTTTGTCTTTTAAATATGTTAAAACTTTTACAAAAAGATGCTTTAATCAAGTAGAAAATTATATTTTATTCCACGAGTCATTTAGCAATTCACAAATGGAAGTCAACTCGAAATGGTCTAGCGTCATCTTTTTTAGATTGATAGATGCTAAGTTACGTTATTTGTAATTTATTTATAAGGAAACTACTTTGTTAACTATTAAAAATAGCGATAGCCTGTGAACATTCGAAAATGGTTCTCAAGGGATAATTGTTACAGTATGTACCCATCACATGTTGTAAATACTGGATTTTCAAACAATTTTATTAGATTAGATACTGTTTGTGGTGGAGAACTAATATTTATGCAATTATGTATTAGTTGTCGCGCACCTAGAAATAAATTAGTTCAAATATAACCAGATTGATAAAACAAAGACAGCATGAACGAAAAGTATAATCTCGTGCACATTCGTTTCGTGCTTACTGGTGATTCACAAGTAGTAGTCGATATTATGCCCTTTACCAACTACATATTTGAGTGAGGAATTTTGGAGAATAGGACGAAAGAATCTCTTATACGAATGTGCAAACCTAAAATAGTGAAACTAACTTCATTTATAGAATTCGACAATGCGACATCAACGACAACTAACTATATATAATATGTATACCGATTCTGTAAAAGGTACCAACACTAATGACATTGTATCAGTAATCGATACCAACATAATGGCACCAAAACAGTACATGGTATCAAAAGTAAGGTTGCCAAGTCGGTACATGGTTTCAACACGATGCATTTCAATGCATGCTACAGTTCACAAAAATTGCGGATTACAACGATTTCTAAACACCTGTTACTCAACAAAATCCTTAACCTCTGGATTTGATCGACATCATTTCCAAATTTCACGATAATCATGGCATCGTTAAATTAAATGTATAATAGTTAGATATTGTTTCTTTATTATATGTACTCGGATTTTTATAAATTTCATTAATTAAATAAAAACCTTTTGATTCTCCATTTCCGCGCAAACAATTATTGTTAAATTATATTGCCTGTATATGTATATATGGCGAAAGCTACAAACAGTTTATGTTCGTGACTGCATAAAAATTGTGCAGCCGACATTTCCAATCAATTTCAATGTATGCGAGACTGCTAGAGGTAAGAGCCGCATATCTAAATTTGATTTCCATATATATTCAATGCGGTTTGATCCTCGATAGTCAGTTTGCCGTCGTACTCTGATGATGATCAAGGAAGGTCGAAACGCGTCAGTGCGTTGCGGCTGGCGGTAGTTTTGTTATGTTGTTCGACGACTGGTTAAATAAAATGGGATTGGTGTTTACTTCAAGCTCGCAAACTTGATTTAAAGAACATTAAACAATAATTGATTGCGCGGGTGGTGGTAACATTTCTTCAAATCAAGTTTGCGAGCTTCAAGTAAACACCAATCCCATTGTATTAAAACAATCGTCGAACAACATTAAAAAATTACCGCCAGTCGCAACGCGCTGATGCGTTTCGCCCTTCCATGATCATCATCAGAGTACGAAAGCAAACTGACTAGCGAGGATCAAACCGCATTGCATAAATATGAAAAGCAAAATTAGATATGCTGCTCTCAGCTCTAGTAGTCTTGCACACATTGTACGGGACTGGAAATGTAGGTTGCCAAATTTCTATGCCGTCGCGAACATTAGCTATTTTTAGCTTTCGCCACACAATTATATAGATAATACAACTAAAACAATAATTGATTGCGCGGGTGGTGATAACAATCCTTTAAATAAAGTTTGCGTGCTTGAAGTAAACAATAATCCAATTGTATTTAACTAGTCCTCGAACAACATAACAAACCTACCGCCAGTACGCAACGCACTGACGCGTCGACCTTCCATGTTCATCATCAGAGTACGACGGCAAACTGACTTGCGAGGATCTATTCTTATTGTGCATATATATGGAAAGCAAAATTGGATATGTAGCTCTCACTTCTAGTAGTCTTGCATGAATTGTTCGTGACTGGAAATGTCGGCTGCATAATTTCAATGCAGTCACGAACATTAGCTGTTTGTATATTTCGCCACACAATTATATAGACAATACAATTAAACAATATTTGATTGCGCGGGTTGTGTTGTAGGACTTGTTAAATACAATGGGATTGGTGTTTACTTCAAGCTCACAAACTTGATTTAAAGAATTGTTACCACCACCCGCGCAATCAAATCTTGTTTAATTGTATTATATCTACATAATTTTATGGGGAAAGCTACAAACAGCTGATGTACGTGACTGCATAGAAATTGTGCAGCCGACATTCTCAGTCACGTACAATGTATGCAAGACTACTAGAGGTGATACGCTATCTAATTTTGCTTTCCATATATATATATATAGATATATATATATATATATATATATATATATATTGGTATATGAGATAAGTGCAATGTGGTTTGATCCGCTAGCCGTTTGCCGTCGTACTATGATGATGATCATGGAAGGTTGAAACGCATCAGTGTTGCGACTGGTAGTTTCGATATGTTGTTCGAGACTAGTTAAATATAATGTTATTGGTGTTTACTTCAAGTAGGCAAACCTTATTTAAAGAATTGTTATCACCTTCCACGCAATCAATTATTGTTTAATTGTATTGTCTACATAAATGTGTTTTGATTGACTTGCTGTTTGAGGGATTTCTTCGCAGATCTGTGCTGAAAGTTAATGGGAAATTCTCTGCTACAAACGATATTACAACAACAGTATCAACCATGAACGCGACCCGCGAGAGTAGATCGGTAACTACCATTTGCAACGCGGTTTTCTAAGTAACGGAATTATTTATATGTCTGTGTCTCCAGTTTAAATATTAAATTGCGAATGATGTTAAATAGACACCACATAAAATTAAGACTAACCATGAAAATTAGTTTTTATACTACTAATAATTGCGTGTAGTAAGCACCTTGGGTAACGCAGTGGCTGAGTTACAAAACACTAAATCAAATGTGTCTCAGTTCGACAATTTTGGCCAGTATTTTAAGAATGACAAATAAGGACAAAACTGGTCTATTTGATGAAATTTCTTTGCTATCTTATGTAGTATATATTCTATACTGGATATATATATACATATATATATATATATATAATCGCGAGTTAGATAATTGGAAATAAGTAATTCAATTTATTTTTTGAATACACAGCAGCATAACCGAATTTTTACCATTTCTTGAGTGATGATAACTTTTTTCATCTGTGTCATATTTGTATTTATTTTCAGCAGTCGTACTATATTTGTGGTTCATGAATTGTTTTGTACGTATGTGGGAATGTGAGTCGGTGTACCGCAGGTGCAGTTTTACTTTGTATAAACAGGTGATGCTAGAGATTTTTTTACACTTCTACTCAAATTTTGAATTTTTGCTAGGCTTTCGCTGTATCGGCTATTGAATGTATATGTTTCTTTCCTCCGTATCTTTTCCGACATAACACATTTTTCATGAGTTATGTTGTGTGCTCCTGGTTACAACGTAAGCTGTAACAATAACAGTATCACTCGCTAACATATTAGCGCACCTTTGCGCGTTTTTAATGAAGATAAAACAAGTCGTAAGTGTAGGTTAAACTTGTTAACAAATCAGGGCAATGGATTTTGAATAAGCAAATATGGCTGAATGCTAGAATGTTATATTTCTTGAATTTCGTGATTCATCGTCAGTTGAATGACTAATCATATTGATTTACAATTTTACAATTCATGATCAATGCTTGTTGTTCAATTCGAAGGGCTTCGAATATGTATGATACATATTACGAGTTTGCTCTATATAGAAATTGGAAATTTTCTAAACTAGCAATGTATTCCATTTGAAAATTATAATCGGAAATTTTCGAATTTTAAAACGTTTCTAGATATTTATTATATATATATATATATATATATATATATATATATATATATATATATTATATACATTAATTTTCTAATAAATATAAATCCCAACATATGATTTTAAAACAAATATATGGCTGAATGTTTGACACAACCTTTCACTTTTAGTTGTCCTATAAATGTTCCATTTGACTTGATTGACGGCTGTAAACATTGTCTGTATTTAAAATATTATTTTTTATCTGTTTTTGGAGATGTGCATACTATTTAATAAAACTATATATCAGATAAGTGAAGATGGTACAAATTGTAGCTTCTTAAATAATTCCGACATTCATTTCAAGGCTATTCCAATTTCATAATTTACACAATATAAAAATTTATCATCACATCTCGATTTATGCTTGTTCTACAATGCCATGCGTTCTGAAAAGAAGGAAGTCCATTAATTTATTACTTTTGTAAGCGTAGCTCTTTTTGAATACCCCATTCTATTTTTCACTTACGGTTATGCAAGATTAGGAATCTTGTAGCTCCAGAGTACTTGACAATTTGTGTATGATATATTTCTTGAATGGTTGCGCAGTGTGTGTTTCAAATTTTGAATCTCCGCGATTTGCGTTAAAGGGCTGTCGCTTTGCACTATCACTTTCGCAAATATCCGATTTATCCCCATTTCCAAGTACGCATTGAGTTTGTCTACTTTTTGGCTGGGTACCGATTCGTCCCTTTCTTAAGAAGGCTTCAACATTGTACATATTTACCACTGGAAATGAGGTACGATCTAATCTTTGTAGACTGGCGACGTTTCAATTTAGCATTTCTCTAATCACACACACAGTACAATGCTCATCATAGCAGATTTAAGCAAATCAGCTTATATCCGCTATTGTGATCACTATACTGTGTGTGTGATTAGAGGCCTGTCTGTGACAGGCCTCTATCCTATTATCCTACATTCTTCACACAAATATATAGAGGTTAAATGGCGTAATACCGGCTCCGACTGATGAGTCGCCAATAAGCACGAAACGTCCATGCTGCCTTTGGTTTATCCTTCTGGTCACAACTGAACTATTTTTTTACTAGGTTCGCAACACCTAATACATACTTATTTATATACCAGTTCTCCGCAACTGACAGTATTTAACTGTCTGCGACATGTTGTGTTTTCCAATTAAAACAAAATAGATATATGAGATTATATCATTCACTAAGAAAAACATTATAGAGAACAAATTTTTACCTTTCCGGATTTGTTCATACAATTTTAGTAGTGCAACCCATTACTACGCGTACATTAAGCATGTTCGTTGAATAAATTTATAATTTTACAACATAGCATTGATAATATTATATAAAATACGAGAAGAAGCCTCGTAACATTCCTAAATCTCATTTCAAATTGCATTTTGTTATAAACAATAATGATAATTAATCGCAACTTCAATAAAAAATTAATCGGTATATATATATATATATATATATATATTATATATATATATATATATATATTGCAAATTTATTGTCATTTGAATCGGGGCCTTTTAGCTTGTCCTGCGATAGTTAAATTTTTGTGAACCCAAAATTGACAAAGATAAGCACATAACACAATTTTATTTAAAATCAATAAAGCAATTGCACCCGAATCTGCGCTTAAACGAAACATTTTTAATTGATTTGCAATTATCAATGTTACGTGTTTCGGGAGATTTGACTGAGTACATTAACATTAATTCGGTATATGCTCAGCATCGAAATTATTATTTTTAATGGGACAAGTTATGGTCAGAATAAAAATGGAAAAATTAACGGTTCCGCATGTTGTGATGAAAGTTAACGAAAATAAGCTAGTGGGCTTGTAACGTCATTAATTCTATAAGTAATAACAGCAATGAGATGCTAAAGTGTACCTGTTGAATATCATCGTCAAACAACCACCCCTTCTATGCAATACAATTTAACAATAATTGTTTGCGCGGGTGGAAGTAACAATTCTTTAAATCAAGTTTGCGAGCTTGAAGTAAACACCAATCCCCATTGTATCTAACCAGTCGTCGAACAACATAACAAAACTACCGCCAGTCGCAACGCACTGACGCGTTTCGACCTTCCATGATCATCATCAGAGTACGACGGCAAACTGACTATCGAGGATCAAACCGCATTGAATATATATGGAAATCAAATTTAGATATGCGGCTCTCACCTCTAGCAGTCTCGCATACATTGAACTTGACTTCAAGCTCGCAAACTTGATTTAAAGAATTTTTACCACCACCCGCGCAATCAATTATTGTTAAATTGTATTGCCTATATATGTATATGTGGTGAAAGCTGCAAACAGTTTATGTTTGTGACTGCATAGAAATTGTGCAGCCAACATTTACAGTCAAGTTCAATGTATGCGAGACTGCTAGAGGTGAGAGCCGCATATCTAAATTTGATTTCCATATATATTCAATGCGGTTTGATCCTCGATAGTCAGTTTGCCGTCGTACTCTGATGATGATCATGGAAGGTCGAAACGCGTCAGTGCGTTGCGGCTGGCGGTAGTTTTGTTATGTTGTTCGACGACTGGTTAAATACAATGGGATTTGTGTTTACTTCAAATTCGCAAACTTGATTTAAAGAACCACCCCTTCCGTTGTTGATGCGGTTTTATGCGAATTAGTCATCCGTAGAGTCCGACGGATAATTTATTTGTAAATATGTATTAGGTGTTGCGAACCTAGTAACAAATTAGTTCCGTTGTGACCAGAAAAATAAACCAAAGGCAGTATGAACGGAAAGTATTATCTCATGCACATTCGTTTCGTGCTTACTGGCGACTCATTAGTAGGAGCCGGTATTACGCCCTATAACCACTATATATTTGGTCAAAGAATTTGGAATAATGGGACGGTACAATCTCCTAAACGAATGTGTAAACCTACAATAGTGAAACTAACATCATCTAAAGTCAACGACAATGCGACTTCAACGCCAACTCACACTATATAATATATATATCGAGTCTGTAAAGGATACTAACACTATGGCTATTGTGTTAGTAATCGATACCAACATTATTGTACCGAAAGGTACATGGTACTAACACTATGGTTACCGAGTCGGTACATGATACCAACCTGATGGATATCAATTTATGCTATAGTTCACCGAAATGGTATCGGTTACTAACACAATAGCCATAGTGTTAGTATCCTTTACAGACTCGGTATATATATTATATAGTGTGAGCTAGCGTTGAAGTCGCATTGTCGTTGACTTTAGTTGATGTTAGCTTCACTATTGCAGGTTTACACATTCGTCTAGGAGATTGTACTGTCCCATTATTTCACATTCTTTGACCAAATATATAGTGGTTAATGGGCGTAATACCGGCTCCTACTGATGAGTCACCGGTAAGCACGAAACGAATGTACATGAGATTATACTTTCCGTTCATGATGCCTTTGGTTTATCCTTCTGGTCACAACTGAACTAATTTGTTACTAGGTTTGCAACACCTTATACATACTTGCATATATATTAGATCCGTCGTAAAGTCCATCCCCTCCTCAACGTGGTACGACGGTGTCAACCATGTCTCGATGGCCGATCGTACATGGGCTAACGGGGCTATGGCGGTGGTGTCACCAGGGCGTGGTGGATTTCCGACCGGCAATCGGATCTCCTATAAAATACCACATGAGCCCGACGACGGCACCATGACTCGGCGTGTGTTCCCCGCCACAAAAGGGTTCAACAGCCACAGGATTACATGGACTCCTGGACAGTACCCCGTACTTCCGAATGGCGAATGAGCTCTCAACAGCCACCGGCAATCATGCAACTTACTGCTGCCTTGCAGACTGCGCTTGGATGTGCAAAGGCTAGAGGTGCGTCCTCGATCAAAAAGCCGAGTGGTGAGGGGACACCACTTGTACCAAATTCCCAAGAAACTCCATGAAAATGGAGCCGGCTTATCCTCCAAAAGGAGTCAGCCGCAGTAAAGTAAAGTAATATATATTAGATCTTCGGAACAAACAGTATTTAACTGTAATATATTGAATTGAATGATGTCATGCTTACCGCGAAATGTGATAACTAATATCGATCAAGGCCAGAGTGTATGGATTTACTGGAGTAACAGGTGTTCAGAAATTGTTGTAATTCTCAATTTCGGTGAACTATAGCATAAATTGATATCCATCAGGTTGGTATCATGTATCGACTCGGTAACCATAGTGTTAGTACCATGTACATTTTCGGTACAATAATGTTGGTATCGGTTACTAACACAATAGCCATAGTGTTAGTATCCTTTACAGACTCGGTATATATATTATATAGTGTGAGCTAGCGTTGAAGTCGCATTGTCTTTGACTTTAGATGATGTTAGCTTCACTATCGCAGGTTTACACATTCGTCTAGGAGATTGTACCATCCTATTATTCCACATTCTTTGATCAAATATATAGTGGTTAAAGGGCGTAATACCGGCTCCTACTGGTGAGTCGCCAGTAAGCACGAAACGAATGTGCATGAGATTATACTTTCCGTTCATGCTGCCTTTGGTTTATCCTTCTGGTCACAACGGAACTAATTTTTTACTAGGTTCGCAACACCTAATACATACTTGCATTTATATACCAGTTCTCCGCAACTGACAGTATTTAACTGTCTGCGACATGTTGTGTTTTCCAATTAAAACAAAATAGATATATGAGATTATATCATTCACTAAGAAAAACATTATAGAGAACAAATTTTTACCTTTCCGGATTTGTTCATACAATTTTAGTAGTGCAACCCATTACTACGCGTACATTAAGCATGTTCGTTGAATAAATTTATAATTTTACAACATAGCATTGATAATATTATATAAAATACGAGAAGAAGCCTCGTAACATTCCTAAATCTCATTTCAAATTGCATTTTGTTATAAACAATAATGATAATTAATCGCAACTTCAATAAAAAATTAATCGGTATATATATATATATATATATATATATATATATATATATATTGCAAATTTATTGTCATTTGAATCGGGGCCTTTTAGCTTGTCCTGCGATAGTTAAATTTTTGTGAACCCAAAATTGACAAAGATAAGCACATAACACAATTTTATTTAAAATCAATAAAGCAATTGCACCCGAATCTGCGCTTAAACGAAACATTTTTAATTGATTTCCAATTATCAATGTTACGTGTTTCGGGAGATTTGACTGAGTACATTAACATTAATTCGGTATATGCTCAGCATCGAAATTATTATTTTTAATGGGACAAGTTATGGTCAGAATAAAAATGGAAAAATTAACGGTTCCGCATGTTGTGATGAAAGTTAACGAAAATAAGCTAGTGGGCTTGTAACGTCATTAATTCTATAAGTAATAACAGCAATGAGATGCTAAAGTGTACCTGTTGAATATCATCGTCAAACAACCACCCCTTCTATGCAATACAATTTAACAATAATTGTTTGCGCGGGTGGAAGTAACAATTCTTTAAATCAAGTTTGCGAGCTTGAAGTAAACACCAATCCCCATTGTATCTAACCAGTCGTCGAACAACATAACAAAACTACCGCCAGTCGCAACGCACTGACGCGTTTCGACCTTCCATGATCATCATCAGAGTACGACGGCAAACTGACTATCGAGGATCAAACCGCATTGAATATATATGGAAGTCAATTTTAGATATGCGGCTCGATGACTGCGTCTAGCATACATTGGGATTGGTGTTCACCTCAAACATGCAAACTTGATTTTAAGAATTGTTACCACCACCCGCGCAATCAATTATTGTTTAAATTGTATTGCCTATATATGTATATGTGGTGAAAGCTGCAAACAGTTTATGTTTGTGACTGCATAGAAATTGTGCAGCCGACATTTACAGTCAAGTTCAATGTATGCGAGACTGCTAGAGGTGAGAGCCGCATATCTAAATTTGATTTCCATATATATTCAATGCGGTTTGATCCTCGATAGTCAGTTTGCCGTCGTACTCTGATGATGATCATGGAAGGTCGAAACGCGTCAGTGCGTTGCGGCTGGCGGTAGTTTTGTTATGTTGTTCGACGACTGGTTAAATACAATGGGATTTGTGTTTACTTCAAATTCGCAAACTTGATTTAAAGAACCACCCCTTCCGTTGTTGATGCGGTTTTATGCGAATTAGTCATCCGTAGAGTCCGACGGATAATTTATTTGTAAATATGTATTAGGTGTTGCGAACCTAGTAACAAATTAGTTCCGTTGTGACCAGAAAAATAAACCAAAGGCAGTATGAACGGAAAGTATTATCTCATGCACATTCGTTTCGTTCTTACTGGCGACTCATTAGTAGGAGCCGGTAGTACGCCCTATAACCACTATCTTTGGTCAAAGAATTTGGAAAAATGGGACGGTCAATCTACAAACGAATGTGAAACCTACAATAGTGAAACTAACATCATCTAAGAGTCAACGACAATGCGACTTCAAGGCCAACTCACACATATAATATATATATCGAGTCGTAAAGGATACTAACACTATGGCTATTATGTTAGTAATCGATACCAACATTATTGTACCGAAAAGGTACATGGTACTAACACTATGGTTACCGAGTCGGTACATGATACCAACCTGATGGATATTAATTTATGCTATAGTTCACCGAAATTTACATTTTCGGTACAATAATGTTGGTATCGGTTACTAACACAATAGCCATAGTGTTAGTATCCTATACAGGCTCGGTATATATATTATATAGTGTGAGCTAGCGTTGAAGTCGCATTGTCGTTGACTTTAGTTGATGTTAGCTTCACTATTGCAGGTTTACACATTCGTCTAGGAGATTGTACTGTCCTATTATTTCACATTCTTTGACCAAATATATAGTGGTTAATGGGCGTAATACCGGCTCCTACTGATGAGTCACCGGTAAGCACGAAACGAATGTACATGAGATTATACTTTCCGTTCATGATGCCTTTGGTTTATCCTTCTGGTCACAACTGAACTAATTTGTTACTAGGTTTGCAACACCTTATACATACTTGCATATATATTAGATCCGTCGTAAAGTCCATCCCCTCCTCAACGTGGTACGACGGTGTCAACCATGTCTCGATGGCTGATCGTACATGGGCTAACGGTGGTGTCACCAGGGCGTGGGGGATTTCCGACCGGCAATCAGATCTCCTATAAAATACCACATGAGCCCGACGACGGCACCATGACTCGGCGTGTGTTCCCCGACACAAAAAGGTTCAACAGCCACAGGATTACATGGACTCCTGGACAGTACCCCGTACTTCCGAATGGCGAATGAGCTCTCAACAGCCACCGGCAATCATGCAACTTACTGCTGCCTTGCAGACTGCGCTTGGATGTGCAAAGGCCAGAGGTGCGTCCTCGATCAAAAAGCCGAGTGGTGAGGGGACACCACTTGTACCAAATTCCCAAGAAATTCCATGAAATGGAGCCGGCTTATCCTCCAAAAGGAGTCAGCACGCAGTAAAGTAAAGTAATATATATTAGATCTTCGGAACAAACAGTATTTAACTGTAATATATTGAATTGAATGATGTCATGCTTACCGCGAAATGTGATAACTAATATCGATCAAGGCCAGAGTGTATGGATTTACTGGAGTAACAGGTGTTCAGAAATTGTTGTAATTCTCAATTTCGGTGAACTATAGCATAAATTGATATCCATCAGGTTGGTATCATGTATCGACTCGGTAACCATAGTGTTAGTACCATGTACATTTTCGGTAAATTAATGTTGGTATCGGTTACTAACACAATAGCCATAGTGTTAGTATCCTTTACAGACTCGGTATATATATTATATAGTGTGAGCTAGCGTTGAAGTCGCATTGTCTTTGACTTTAGATGATGTTAGCTTCACTATCGCAGGTTTACATATTCGTCTAGGAGATTGTACCATGCTATTATTCCACATTCTTTGATCAAATATATAGTGGTTAAAGGGCGTAATACCGGCTCCTACTGGTGAGTCGCCAGTAAGCATGAAACGAATGTGCATGAGATTATACTTTCCGTTCATGCTGCCTTTGGTTTATCTTTCTGGTCACAACGGAACTAATTTTTTACTAGGTTCGCAACACCTAATACATACTTGCATGTATATTAGTTTTTCGCAACAAACATTATTTAACTGGATAATTTATTTCTTAGTAAGGTAACTTAAATTGATATGGCCAATGTGGTAGGTGATTGTGAATGTATAGAATACTTGCTGTTAATAATCCGGTAAATTACGGTTGACGGAAGACTAATAAGGGCCGATATCATGAAGCAAATTTTAGTAGTAGAATGCTTTCAGAATGGTTTTTATTGTAAAAATTTAATATTGTGAGTTGGCTTTTAAGTCGCATTGCCGGCGAACTTGTATAAAGTTGAGTCAATCACTACTTGAATAAGCATACGTATAGGATATTCCACCGTCGAATTCTTCCACAATTCGTGACCAAATTTATAAGAGGTCTTGGGCGTAGCGTTGGTCCCAATTGATCAGTCGCCGGTAAGCACCAAACGCTTGTGTTCACGCTGACTTTGCCACATCCTTATCGTTTGTTTTTACCTAAATTTTTAGTAGGTATTCAGTACATAATACACAATTGCATATGCATTAGTAATTTATAGTCACAAAATAAGAAATCTGACTGTTTAATCTGGCATGTCAGATGTCTGCCGTGTTTGTGTGATAAACATAGTATGTCTGGACGTTGAAGTACATACCGTAGGTTGACTGTTTCAATTTTATAGAACCTAGTAAAGGATATATTGAATTCGTGATTAGTTTATACCCGCAAAAGTTATTTTTATAAGATTATATAATAATATGATCCTTGAAACGACAAAATAGCATTGATCTTCCTGAAATCTTGTGCTAAATCTGACTAGGTTGTAAGTTTCGGATTTGACCGCATTTTTCTTGTGCGGACCACATTTGCCACAAGTTGTGTTTTACTCCTGTGCGTATTGTGTCAACCCTGAAGATGAGACTGGAAATAACGTCTCGAAATATAGGTGAAAGATCAATGGCGGATCTTGATCCTAAAGCGCTTTCAGAAAATCAGCTAATTGAAGGCTTAAAGGAGAAGGGACAAGTGAGAACCCATCAACTGAGGCCAAAAATTACATCATCTGAAAAGGTAAAAGGTTCAAGATTTTGCCGACCTATGAGTGCTAACAATTGTCCCGCACAAGAAAAATGCGGTCAAATCCGAAACGAAAAGGACAGCACTGAGAAACAAAATAATACATCTTTTAGGTTGTAAGTTTACACTCGACCGCTACCACTCTATCAAAGGAAAAAAAAAGTACTCTAAATGAGTAAACGAAACTATGTAGAAGAATGTTGCTAAGGTATACATGAAAAGTAGACTCATGAAATTTGAAAAATTAATATTTTTTAAAAATGGATAATAAATCAGTATAAATGAGCTAGATTAAATATTCCATTGTTTATGCAATAAATAATTTTATCATTGTAGTTAATGCGTCGTATAGTTTTTCCAGTATCATATTGATTAATGTCTTCTATAAATCAAGTTGGAAAACTTGGGAAAAACAGTAATCCTACTTAGTTTAATTTGTCACATAATGTGACAAATCGGCTGTCATCTGCCTATACTAGTGTGTTTCGATCTTTCATTGGAATCATTAGAGTACAACGGCAAACTGACACAGAAATATCAAACTTAATTGCATATATAAAACAGATCCCTAGTGTACCCGCATACATTAAACTTGATCAAAAACTGTGGCTGTACATTTTCTTCACAGACGCGACCATAACAGTTCAAGCAACTTTCGCCACACATGTATCAGATATACAACGATAACCATCAATTAAACAATCAATGATTGCGCGAGGGGTACCAACAATTCTTTAAATCTATTTTGCAAGCTTGATGTAAACTACAATCCCATTGTATTTGCTCAGTTGTCGACCTTCCATGATCGTCATCAGACCACGACGGCAAACTGACAAGAGAGGAGTAAACCGCAATACATATAAATAGGAAGCCAAATGAGATATGCGACTCTCACCTCTAGTAGGCTCGCATACATTGGTCTTGACTGGAAATGTCGGCTGCTCAATATCTTTGCAGTCACGAACATTAACTTTTATCAGCTTTCGCGAAATCGTGAAGAGGTAAAACAACTAAACAATCAATGATTTCGTGGGCGGTGGTAACAATTCTATAAATGAAGTTTGAGAGCTTGAAGTAAACACCAATCCCAATATATTTAAGCAGTTGTCGAATGACATAGCCAAAATAGCATCAATCACAGCCGCGAAATCATTAATTGTTTAGTTTTATTACCTATATATATGGCGCAAGGTACAAAAAGATAATATTCCTAAATGCGAATTTTCCAGCAAAGAAATATGTATGTGAGACTAATAGAGGTGAGAGCCGCACATTTCATTTTGCTTCCCATATAATTGCATTTCGGTTTGATCTTCGCGTCACTTTGCCGTCTTACTCTGTTGATGGTCCTGGAAGGACAAAACGTGTCAGTACGTGTGACTGACGGTAGTTTTGCTATGTTGTTCGAAAACTGGTTAAATACAACGGGATGGTGTTTACTTCAAACACACAAACTTGATTTAAATGAAAGAAACTACCAATGCTTGTGCAGTTAGTGATAACAATTTTTAAAATAATTTTGCAAACTTGAAATAAACATTAATTCAACTTTTCACCATTCACTTTAAATAATATGTCGGAAAATCTTTTCTCTCTCTAGTTGTGTAGTAGTATTTACTGAAATCCTTGCAAAGTTAACAAATTCAACCAAAGAGATACTTAGATTTTAGAAACATTTTTGATGGATATCAAAGAAGAGTATAAATTTTATATTATTTACTGTAAAATTTCTTTGCTTTATTTTATGAAAAGGGGTTTGAGGTATTTCGTCGAAGATATGAGGAAAATTATGTTCCGAACTTTTTATCCGCAATTGAAAAAGATACCACCAGACAGGTCCATCCTGGAAATTCCGAGTTCATCGGTTGAGGCAATGTTTTCTCTCACATACCATCCTGGAATTTAGCAATTGATAAATCGTCCGAATGTTTTAAAAACAAAGTGTTAAGAAAGTGTTTAAACGATGAATTCCCGGTTTAAAACAACAAAATTATTATTCAATAGTGTTAATCATAGTGTAGTGAAATTTCGCAGAAGTATACCTTTCAGTAAATCGAGTTTGGATTTTTATTTATCAAAGCAACACATATGTTCCTTGCAAGATTATTTTTTGGAAAATATTGAACTTAATATAAAAATAATTCTAGAATTATTATACTCCATCTTTAATATATCCTGAATATTTGTATTATACTTCAAAATAATTTTAATGAAGTTTTCGAAATAGAAACAAACGCGAATCTCATTCGATTTAACCATTAATATGTGGTTGCAAAACTTCTACCCATTGTACGTACCATGTTACATTTCTTGTGAATTTTTGTATAAAATTTGATCAATTTATATCATAATTCCGAAACCTTTATTCAAATTATAGTAAACAGTTCTCCACGTAATCAATGATTGCTTAACACACACAAGACAATTTAAAAGTCTATCGTATCCACGATTGAAATACGTGGTTAGTCAAATCGTAATATAACGAATCACAACGTGTTACTCCTCTTGATAGATAAATTATGACTGGCCCCGTCACTCTGAATGTTTCAACACAACGTGTACTATCCACTGAATATTTTGGAATTTAAATTATTGTCGATTGACCCCCGAGGTTTCCAGATATCATTTCACGTCTCATTTAACAGGTATTCAAAACATCACTCTTACAAAACAACAAATAATGGCAAATGTTTTGCCCTCGTTTGAGGCAGTTTAATTTATATCTATTTTAGACTAACTAAAAATTAGATATAAATATAAATAAATATCAAACCTTCAATAGCTAATCAATTATACGCACAGACACAGAGCAAAACAATCGTTTAAACTTACATTTGTAACGACTAAAATTACCCGAAGTTCACTAAAGAAATTGCTGTTGAACAAAACATATTCCTTGATAAAAAATAATAATAAATTGGTCTTAATGCTTCTGTATTCAAATTAAAATTTGCTTATAGCAATGATTTCGGGTGCAAATATTGAACGTAAATATGAACGTATAATTTGAACACATCACAATCGAAATTTATGTTATCACTGAATGCAATCTAGTACAAAGATGTCATGAGTGACAAAATCTTCAGTCAAACAAGTGTCTTATGGGGAAAAATTTAACTCTTAGATAACTATTAATAACTACCTAGTTTTTGAGATATCGTTTTCTGCCTCAGATACTCGAGACAATTTTGATGATGCATTTTGAGTTTCATCCAATGTACATAATTCGGATAACAGAAAATAATATTCAACAGAGTAGAAATTACGCACAAAAACCAATTTAAAGTACTCATATTTTTCTATGATTAAAGCAGCGATTCAGTTAATAAAGAAAACGTTTTTTATTAACAGATGAAGTTAGATACTGTTTGTTTTAGAGAACTAATATATATGCATTTATGTATAACGTGTTGCGCACCTAGTAACAAATTAGTTCAATTGTGACCAGAAGGATAAACCAAAGACAGCATGAACGAAAAGTATAATCTCGTGCACATTCGTTTCGTGCTTACTGTCGACTCATCAATAGGAGCCGGTATTATGCCCTTTACCCATTATATATTTAGGTGAGGAATGTGGAAAAATAAGACGGTACAATCTATAAACTACTCATTTTTGTTGGTTGAGGTCCACTGAATATTAGGGTTACTAATGACTAAATCGGTTTTTCCCACATTCCTCACCCAAATATATAGTGGGTAAAGAGCGTAATACCGGCACCTACTGATGAGTCGCCAGTAAGCACGAAACGAATGTGCACGAAATTATACTTTTCGTTCATGCTGTCTTTGGTTTATCCTTCTGGTCATAATTGAACTCATTTGTTTCTAGGTATGCAACACCTAACACATAATTAAAAGATGAAGCCGTCTAACAGATATTTATGGAGGATTTATTTGATGGAAGCGTAGTCAACAAAATTTAATGCATAATGCTAATTCAAATCAGGCTTATGATACAACCAATCTGAGATTCTGCCTTCAAAATCTTCTTATACAGAACAAAAGGATAAAATAAATGGCAATAGTAAACATCCTTATAGTGGCCAAGAAATTAAAACGAAAGTCTACTCATTTTCGTGTGTAGAGGTCCACTGGATATAAGGGTTACTAATGACTAAATCATGGACCAAGAGATGCAAAGTTCTTCAGAATGATATTTTACGAAGTTTAGTTCCAGACAATATAACTGAATATTAGAGATCTCTGATGGTATCGAGTAAAAGCTCTAATAGAATTTATTTACTGTGTTCAAGTAAGAGCTTTTCATTAAAAGACATTTCTGCTCGTCATGGAATTAATTATTTAGCTGGTCCTTGTTTTGAAAAACAATGTTTTTACATACAATATCAAAATTGTTACAGTTTAACAATAATTGATTGAGTGGGTGGTGGTACCAATTCTTTAAATCAAGTTTGCGAGCTTGAAGTAAACGCCAATCCCACTGTAGTTTTAATATGTTGTTCGACGACTAGTTAAATACATTGGGATTGGTGTTTACTTCAAGCATGCAAACTTGATTTAAAGAACCTAAATTGTTACTTCGAATCACTTGGCGTGATTTGGAACAAAGCACTATATAATGAAATAAATCGAAGATAGTATGAATAAAAATCGGAAATGCGCGTGAGTAAAATATTAAGCTCGTTAGATTAAGATTAATTTATAAATGGCGAGGAGGCAATAATTATCGATCCCTTATCTAATTATCGAATTGTCGTATAATTTTATCCTTTATTATTTGCTATATTGCAGCATGAATCGACTTCGGTCAAGCTTGCGCGTTGGTATCTTCAGCTTTTTCTGCAAATTATCTAGCATGTAATTTTCTCAACTTTTTTTCTGACCCACAGTTACATCAAAATTTTATCTTAATTAAAGTTATTATTTCACTAATTCTTGGGAATGTGCCCTAACAGTGTTGTACAACAGGTGCATAAACATTGTCTTGCCGCCTTTCCAAGTCAGGGCGGTCATTTGCCGGTACTGCATTTAGCAAAGTAAATGTAAATCTATACGCCTGACGTAGACAACGAGTTGGCATTATTCACTTTATTTTCAGCTGAATAGACGCACACGTGCAGGTTATTTCATTTGACTGATTTCTTCAGAGTTCAAAACACACAAACATGCATTGCGTACGCTTATGTAGTGCGTCGTCAGTATTCCATGTGAAATCACTGTAGTTTCACTTGGATAAATGTACAACACGCCTGCACTGCTATATATATATATCTCTCTATATATATATGCTTATATATAGTATCAAGGAAGAGTCAATTACGGTTTAGACATCTACCAGTAAGTATAAATGAGGTCGTTGAAAATAATTTTGCCATTTCACTTACTATTTGTCCAATTCATTGATGTGACAATGAGGTCCATAATTGGGCGCCGAAAAATTCTAAGTAAAAACAAAGTCAGTGTAGGGAAAATACACTGTTTCGAAAAAATTGACAAGGTAAGAGCTATGCATAATTGATTGTCAAATTGATTTCGGAATGCGTATTGCGTTGCAAAATGGCTTCGAAAACGAAATTTCAAATATCCGGAGTCAATTTGAAGACAGTGGATGCAAACGCCTTGTTGAGCACAAAAAGGATAAGATAATTAATCTATTCCCTTTAACGAGAATTATGTTTCAAAATGACCTTACAAACGCAAATCAGGGAAATGGCAACGGGCAGTTTTTTTTGGAAATTTATTATTTATTAGTTAATTACAGTAAATTTAAGCATGCGAAATTAAAAACTAATTTAGGAAAGACTGTCGCACATATCGTCGATATGTTGTCATTCAGAGTTTCGAGAACGATCAGATACCGTACTAGTTCTGACCATAAACGATGCAGACTGAAAACCCGTGGGGTAATAGACGTTTGTCCCCACGGGCAGTTTCCGGAAAATCTTTGGGACTTTGAGTACCGAAGGAAGTATGGTCGCAAAGCTGAAACTTAAAGGAATTGACGGTAGGACCACAGCAGGAGTGGAGCCTGTGGCTTAATTTGACTCAAGACGGGATATTTCACCCGTCCCGGACACTGTGAGAATTGACAGATTAATGGCTATTTCATTATTCAGTGGTTGATGATGCTTGGCCGTTCTTAGTTTGTGAAGAGATTTGTCAGGTTATTTCAAATAACGAACAGAACTCTATTCTATTAAATAGTAAAACCGAAACCGGTTTTGCTGCAATCTGTGCGGAATATCTCTTGTTGGCCGTCTTGATGCACGCTTGAAACTTTTTAGAGAGATAAATTGCGTTAGCAATACGAAGTTAAGTCCCTAGATGTCCGATGCTGCACGCGCTCTACCATGACGTTACCAACTAGTAAGACATCTTGACCCGAAAGTGTTAGACAAACTGGTCAAAGTCCATCGTGTTAGGGATCGGGGTTTGTAATTAACCCCGTGAACAAAGAATTCCCAGTAAGTGCAAGTCATAAGCTTGTGCTGATTACGTCCCTGCCCTTTGTACACAGCGCCTGTCACTACTACCGGTTGAATGGTTTGGAAAGTCATTTGGATTGGTGCTATTGTGTCGAGAAGAGGACCAATCTTGATCACTTAGTTGGAAATTTGGATCTAAATGGATGTCATATAAGTCCTTTAAGGGAAAAAGACTAACCGGGGTATATTAGTTAGTGTATAATTGAAAATTGTTTGTAATGTGCGGCAGGGTGCATCAGTGGTTAGAGCACCAAATACCGAAGCAAACGTGCCCAGGTTCGTGTCCTGTATACAGAAAATTCTGGCCAGTACATGATGAGCCCCTAATAAGGACGAAACCGGTCAACTGGCTGAATTGCCTTTTCTACATTAAACTATTTTGAATTTATACTGCCAAATGTATGTGTGTTATATCAAGATCGCACCCTAGATTATAAAAGCTGTTATCACCGCCCACGCATCAAATATTCGTTTAATTATAATTACAAAGCAAGTTAAGGATAGACAATTAACTCATTAGAACATCGCTATCCTAATTTGAGAAGAAACGATATCTAATACGCGATTCACCTAAATCACATATGTTCGTTTAACTTTCAATGGTAAGGCGTAACATTAGTCAGAAAAAAAAATATTATTCGAAGTCAATTAAAAAACACTCAAATTTTTCAGAACGACTAATGAACTTAAATATAAAAGATCACTTTTCTGAAATCG
This sequence comes from Eudiplozoon nipponicum, assembly GCA_029291075.1. Taxonomy (NCBI): domain Eukaryota; kingdom Metazoa; phylum Platyhelminthes; class Monogenea; order Mazocraeidea; family Diplozoidae; genus Eudiplozoon; species Eudiplozoon nipponicum. Next base: position 43,201 of record JAQBSW010005168.1, read on the forward strand.
AACTATCCAATACTTTTTGTTTGTACATAGTTAATATCTACTCATTATCTATGTTGAATTAAACGGCCGATTTCTAAATGAGCACATCCAAGAGCATTTCAGAATTTGATACAGCTGGCAAAGAGTGACAGAGCTCCAAAATAGTCAATTATATTTTTGCTAAGCAGGTAATACGTCTTACGAGGCAAAAAATAGAAAACAATTGAGATTTGCAAAAAATATTGGTTGCGAAATTCTATTGCCGCAGTTCAGTAAAATAAAAATTTGTGCACGAGCTTGATAAACGTGGGTGTAAAAGTGTATGGATTTTTATTTGTTACTAAACGCACTTATTTTCATTTAAAACTGTATGCAGATTATACCGGATGCTATCTTCATATCCGTTTCTAAATACTGAAAAATATTTCCTAGGCAAACCGAAGCAATAATTACGAAATTCTGATCAATTTCAAGAAATAACCCATGGAATGAAAGCTTAGTAATACGCGGATCAAGAATTATTTTGATGCGTTAAACTTCCCGTAAAGTGAGAATTTCCGAGGCATAGAGATGAAGCCTCTTGACTCCACTAGTTGTAAGTAAATTCTGGCGTGCAGCGTTAGAAGCCATCTGACTATGTGGTGCCTATTCATCAGAAATATTGCACACAGTTTAGTAATTACCCTTCGCAGTAAAATAAGCACTCCTTTGTCATTATATATAGCGCAACAAATGAGATAAAATGCGCATCCTTATTTAATTCAATATTGTTTAATTACTACTTGGAATTTTCAGTGCCTATGACTGATTGTGTCAAAAATGTTTAGATAATAGGGTGTAGTTTTGGCTAACACAGTTGATCCAATAATTGGTGCGCAATACATATAAGTCAATATTTTGAATCGAGTGGACATACTGCGTGTTTGCAGGGAAATGCTGCCATCCGTTTAAGGCTGCAGGCCAACGTTAGTCAACGTGTTTCTTCCTTGTTTAGTCGTTGCTAGTTCGCCTGTGACAAGCTGTTGGTGTGTGTATGTAGTGGGACACAATATATTTCGTTATGTCGTTGTCTTTCGTTGGCAATAATGGCAGCCAAGTGCGTTAATGCATAATAGTGTATACCTGTGACTGAGTGTTTTCGCCTAAAAATTCATTCTTCTGCTTGCCTGATTGCTTGCTTGCTTGCTTGCTTGTAGGTGTATGCGAATGATTGGGTACCAATTTTTTGTCAGTAAAATAGAACATGATGTTTGGAAAATGAATGTCAATTTTTTGGACAAATTAAATGTCACGAAAAGAATAAATCGTTGATATTGCCATGTTATTTATTTCGACGACTCTCCTTCTTTGACGTACATTAAACCTAGTAACTAAGTAGAGGTTAACACATAACGTGGTTCATAGGAGGCATTGCTTTACAAAATACAGATTGAGAACAGCATGTAACATTGATTAATAATCATGTAACTGGTTACGCATCCAAAATTTGTCTTTCAAACCCTCAAGTTTTTGTTGTGAAATGTATCTAAGGGAACTGTTAATCGAAATGCATTTACATTTTAAGAAACGTGATTGAGTTTTCTTGCATCTGGTGCGGATAGTTAATATAATTCGAATTAAAATATTTGCATATTTTTGATTTCTGACAGCACTCGAATTCCGTCGTCTTTAAATATCACTGTTCAAAATTATAAAATTTGTGGTTCAGTAAAACAAACAACAAAGTCCCATCGAATTACAAATAACCAAATTATTACTGTTGCAAACAAGTTAATGCCTTCAAATAATTCCAATCTATAACTTTTGTACTTTTATAACTTCCTACACCTTTACATATATCAAGGTTGCGGTCTTGATATAAACATCATTTTATACATGCAGCCTTCTTATTGGGAACACTTAACATACTGTCGAGATTATAACACAGAGTTTCTAATAAGAGTGAAACCCGGTTAGTGGATTAATTGCCTTTTTTACATTATGCGATGCCTAATTTATACGAACAAATATTTAAATGTAATGGGGCTGAAGCTTATATCTAGATCGCAACCATGGTTTATGTAATTGTTATCATCATCCGTGCAGCCAATCTCCATTTGATTATACAAATGTTCATACGAGTTTTCAGTATATCTATCTTTAAAATATTTCAAGTTATTTCAACAGTTAAAAACAGTTATACATATTCTTTTGGAATGCGCGTCTTAATAATATTCATATTACTCTTTCCATGTGCAAAAAGAAAAATAAATTTTATCAGATACAAGAAGCTTTTATTTCTAATATTCTTCTCAAGTATTTGCAAACGAACAACTCTTTACATATTAATTGATTGGTAAAACAAAATTGAAAAATTTAAACACGAAGAGAGTGTGAGATTAAGCAACAACAAATCAATTGCGCGCATCATCCCAAATTAAGGCTCTATGCCTGAACATGTCTTTCTGCTTGCATAATTTCCACTGCAGTTGGCTTTTTCAAAAAGCTTCGTTTGTGGCTAACTCATTTCTTTTATTGCATTTAGTAATTATCTCAATTAATGCGTCTGGAAAACATGCATGTGAGGTGTAAGCGATATGTTACGCAATTGAAGACTTGTATTCCCCATTTGATTTAAAACTCTCGCTTAGGTCGCACTGTTTTGTTATTGGAATAATTAACCGTCTGGTCGATCGGCTTACGCAAGGTGATCGGCAAATTGTGCATGCATGTAGTGATGTGATGCAAAGATGTGATAGAACCGCATTTCCATTGGGACGAATAGAAACTCAACCCGATCAAAGACAAAACAAAATTGGAAATTGTGATCAATCGGATCTTTGTGAAACTGTCCGTGCAAAGCTATTACCCGCGTGCGCAAAACGCGGCATTGGAAAATATGAAGCTGATACTCCGAAAACAAATTTAAAAAATTATTTTAGTTCGACGTTAATTGCCGTTTCACTTAGATTACTAACAAAATAAGTGTGTTACCTTAAATTACACTCGTAGTTTAGCTGCATTAAATATGCGTGTTAATGCCACCTCAACTTCCTTTTGTGCTATGCTGGATATTGCATCCTCCTTAATTGGAATGTTCAGGTAAACTGCTTTCATTTCTGGTCACAAATGCCTCTGTTTCTTTTGGATTTCCCTTATAATAATTTAAATAATTAACTGTCTAGGATAGCTATTACACATTATATTCTATACTTCTTTTGTATATTAGTTACCTTTTTTTATGTGGACTGACCAATCTGTCAATAATGGAAAAATATACGCGAACTGTTGATAATTTATTTTGTAATAATTGTTAACAAGCCGACATAGTGAATGGTTACTTACTTAAATAACTCACGGAATTGTGAGGATAGACGAAAGAAAATTTATTTATGAGAGTAAATTTATTGTACAGCACACGTTCCAATCAAGTACAACACGCGATGGAATACGCATTTTGACTTTCTGTGCATGGTAATAAAAATTTCCATTTGATCCAACTTAAACAATAATTGATTGCACGGGTGGTGGTAACAATTCTTTAAATCAAGTTTGTGAGCTTGAAGTAAACATCAATCCAATTGTATTTAACCAGTCGTCGAACAGTAGAACAAAACTACCGCCAGCCGCAACGCACTGACGCGTTTCGACCTTGCATGATCATCATCAGAGTACGACGACAAACTGACAATCGAGGATCAAAACGCAAGGTTTATTTAATGAAAACAAAATGAGATATATGGCTCTTACCTCTTATAGACTTGCATGCATTGTACTTGCATGGAACTGTCGGCTAAACAATTTATATGCAGTCACGCACAGTAATTTTGTGCAGCATTCGCTGTACGCATATAGGTGATAAAATTAAACAAACAAGGACTGCGCGTGTTGTGGTAACACTTCTTTAAATCAAGTTTGCGTGCTTGAAGTAAGCACAATTTCCATTGTTATTTAACCAGTCGTTGAACAGCATATCAAAACAACCGTCTGTCACATGTACTGAGGCATTAGACCATCTACGATCATCACCAGAGTACGACAACAAATCGATTAGAGAGAATAAAAGCGCAATACGTACATATATAAAGTAATATTATAAATTATGCTCTCGTCTCTAGTAGATTTGCATACATTAAACGTGACTGGAGATAAGGGCTGCACAATTCTTTTGCATTCATCAACATTAACTTCCCGCAGCTTTCGCTAAATGTAAATAATTTATACAATTGCACAATCAGTGTGTGTGTGTGTGTGCCGTAACCTAGATATTTGCCCTATTCTCAGGGCATAAGACGAGAAAGCTGCAACATCATTGGCTACTGTGTTTGAGGGAGGAGACTGCATATAATCAATTTGATGAGTCACTAATTGATATTCGTTCGAAATACGTGTGATCATTGTTAATTTATTCTTTGTTTTATAGCTGAGTGTAGCAACTAAATATAAGTTGTGTCCAAGATAAATCGACAAATAATTCCGTGACCCCAAAATAACGAAGGTGACGATTAAAGCCGAACATAATTATTTGATTTAAGCTATTAGAACAATGAAATATTGTTTCTACGCTATCTTAATTTAGCGTGCAATTTGTGAATATATTCAGAAAGCTGTAATAGATACATTATAACCGTCATCCATTCAACCATTTCAGAATGTGATGTAAAATTATTTTGGGGAAAATTTCAATAAATTCTGTAAAAGCCGCGGCTGCAAGTGAATGCCGTGCGACTTAATAAGAAGAAAACAAAGTCGGAAATTATCTGAGAACAGTCACCGTTGGTGGTCCTTATCAGGGCCAGAAAAGCGCACACCGGCAAAGTCAGTGAGAGTTAAATAATGTTGCAGTGCCTAGAAATACTTCTAGACACTTGTTGTGCGATCCGGGAAGTTAGCTGGTGTTTATTCGTGTGTATGCACCGGAATAAGTGGAGTCGTCGAAACTGGAGAGGTGAGTTGCTGTTCGAAGTCTCAGAATTGTCTTGTTGATGATCTGCGGCAACACTGTGGTGAGTAGCACACGTAGAAATCCGATTAATAGATAATCGATTACGTATGACTAGTTTTGCAGCAACAAGAAGATTAGCGTGTCAGAAGTCTAGGAAACGAGATGGCACAGCGTAGTAAACGCAAGTCCAGAAGTCGGCGCTGGTAGACAGTCAAGTAGAGAGGGAGAGAGAGAGAGAGAGAGAGAGAGCAAACACCCGTAGCGCGCAGAGCATAAGTGTCAAGGGTTTGGTGTGGTAATTTTATAGTGCTTAGATAAATGTGCAGGCGCAATGTCGCACGCCATTGGTCAATGGCAAATGTCGCCTGTTTTAGTTTTAATTTGGAAATATGTCGGCGAATTAATCTGAGCCGTTACACTTCATTTACGAAGTGACTAATATTAAGTTTGGTTTAATGTGTGCATTTTGTTAAGCAGCAATTCTTATGGGGGTTAAATGGTATCACCAACAGCATAGCATAGTGTGACGACATTGTCAAATTGTAAAGTTGAACACGCATTGAGTAAGAAATATTTTCTGGCGTTAAATCCTAACGAGTGTCAAACATTAGCGGTTATGTAAAAATCCTTTAACCGTTAAAATTCGATAATTAATTTTTGAATTTGAAAAGAAATATCATAAGAAGATTGGCGAGTTGTGGGCTAAAAAACATCAAATTTCGGGTGAGTAAATCTAACTCTGATGAAGACATTGGCAGTTGGTAGCTTTACATTTGTTTGTCCATCAATGTTATGTAACGGCACAAAGCAATTCGTCGACATATTGCTTAAATTAAATTCAATTCAATTTACGCTGCACTAATGAGAAAAGAGCGAAATTTGCCGTTAACCAATGGTGTGCAAGGAGCCAATCAAGGCTATATAAGCACAGTGAATTTACCATGCAAGTTAGTTGTCGCGTTTGCCTTCTGCTGTGAGTTTCTCCGACATGCTGTCTGCTATTGCCACCTACGCTGATTTTTGGGTTTGCTTCACACACATTGGCAATTTCAGTCACGCCAATCTTGTTGCTGTACAACTAGAGAGACGAGCCAGTTACTGCAGATCTTCAACGAGTTTACTCAGCGGGATTTCAACGCCACAACAGAAGGAACTACAACCCAAGTCAACCAGAGCTGGTCTAAAGTGTCTAGGAGTACATCTGAACACTGTTACACTAACTGGCCTTCTCGGTATTTGCCATAGAACGCAAGACCGGCCCTGTTAAGGACCCCCAACAGTACTAACTCAGCCTTCCTGCCACCAAAACTGACTTTGTAACGTCGTACGGCATTTTCTTGAAGCTGGGGCGTTTAAACTAGTCCATCAGTCCTTAAAAAAGCCCACAAATAAACATATCTTATCGCAGATCATAGAAAGTGCTGAGGTGCGTCTCAAAAAATGGCCTTGGTGCTTATCTTAAGTTCGCAAAGTTGATTTAATGAAATGAAATCACCAACCACGCATTTTGCTATTCTGTTGCATTACTTATACAAATGTGCCCAAGGCTGCATAAATTTTATCATTACCACCACAACCACCATCATCATCATTATGCGCAGAAATATAAAAACCATTAGTAACTAAAGTTTCCCTGTCATGTAACCGTAAACATAGAGACAGAAAAACAGAAAATTTTTAAAAATAATGAGAGAATTAATAATTTAGGCACACAAATTATTAGAGACGTGCATGAAAGAGAAGGCCTAGTTACAGCACAATTAAGGCCAATTCTTTATATCAAGTTTGCAAACTTGAAGTAAACAACAATCCCACCGTATTTAACCAGTCGTCGAACAACATATAAAAACTTCCGCCAGTCGCACGTACTTGCTATTTTGTTCGACGATTGGTTAAATACAATGGTATTGGTGCTTACTTAAAGTTCGCCAACATGATTTAAGGAATTTTTACCACCACCCGCTCAATAAATTATTGTTTAACTGTATTGTTCATTAAAGCCAAGTCAGCTTTAAAGCAAGGCAACGTCAGAAAAAGGGCTTCAATATGGCTTTCTCTGCGTGACGTCGTAAACACACTCAACACCCGCATCCTGAATGTGTGCAAAAGTGGTTTTCTTAATAGCATCGATTTCAAAATTGAACAAAAATTTGGAAATTGGACAAATTTGACGAATATTACTGATAGGTGTAAAGTTGTGTGTTAATTCCTTATAGACCTTAACGCGACCAGACGTGTTTGTGCAAATAGCGCGTATAATATTAACAAATTTTGTGAGCACCACTTTTCGACAAAATATGGAATAAAACATTGCAATCCACCGAGTCAAATGCACTATTGAAGTCTAGATAGACGGCTATTGTGCGATGGCGATATACATTTCGCTGGTGCCCAAGAGATTTGATCTTTGAAAACAACCTATCAAGACGACTTATTTTGTCGATTATTATACGGTCGTTGGCTAATTTGTAATTTGCTAGGATAAGTTGGAGCAAACGCGTCCCCTATTTTTTCAGAATTTCCGGGTCAGACGGATTCGGAGTCGAATTTTCGACTGCGCCTAATTTGGTGAAATTTGGCGCCTTTTTTCCAATATCTTCATAGATTTTACGGAGAATCAATGCGAATTTCTACAAGCGCCTACAATACAACATAAAGTAGTATCTTCATTGTGCATAGTTGCGCATATCTTCGTCCAAAATAAATTGGAATTTTCGACATCAAGACCGGTTAGCTTTCCATTTAAAATATCTTCATATTTTATCTAGAAGGCGTAAAAACCGGCCTTGCGTTCGACTGTGTTTCAATTGGTGGGAGCATATGCAGCAACTTTGATTACGGTTTCTGGTGTGCCGCACATAGTCGGCTATTTACAGTTTACCATTCAGTTAATCAAGCTCAAGCTCATGAGCTAAGAACAATACTGATGCCCCATTTACCAGCTTCAGGGAACTCCGTGAAAGCATAGGTTCAAAGCCAATAACGAGTAGATAAGAATGGTGCACCAAGTTATGTATTACTCGTAGGATCCTGTATTCAGGTTTCAGATACGCAACATACCCAACGAACGTTCAAAAGCTTCTGGTTGTCCAGTTTGTTTTAATGTTTGCACATTAAATGTACCGAGGTTATAGTCGATCTAGGATTAATAAATGGTAGTTTACTTCAACCATTTTCGATATTTGGCAACCCGATAATGTAATCAGTGATATGAACAACGCCCATTATATTATTTTTTAATCTAGGTTGCTAACTCGATATAAGCACCTGACCCATTATGTACATACATTTGTCAGTATAAACTAGGTATTGTATGGTTTTGGAAAAGGAAATTCATCCAGTAGACCGATTTCGTCCTTATTGGGAACTTAACATATGGAGAGAGGCGTTATTTTTTGAATGAGAATAGGAGAGAGAGAGAGAAAAGGACAACATGCAGAATCGAAGATGAAGGTGAAATGTTCGTGATTGCGTAGAAATTGTGAAGTCTACATTTCTAATGAATTAAAGTCTATTCGCTGTCTCATGAGTTGAGAGCGGCATGTCTGATTATCTATAGCTAAATTTCAATTTGATCCTCAAGAATTAGTTTTCTGTTGTGTTATGATACTGATTGTGGAGTGTCGAAAAATGTTAGAAAGGAAGTAGAATTACACAAACGTGCCTGCAATTATGTGCCTAAATTACATGTTCTTTTTACAAATAATTGAATTATAATGTTTAACATTTGTTTAGCCTGTAACAAAGGGGAATTTGTTGCAATTAAACATTTTGCAAATTAAATTGTTCTATTACCCTCGTAGCGAAAACAATGAATTGATTTGAACTTTTATGCATGGTAGGTAAAATTAATAGCCCTTTTTGTATACGAACCTTTAAATCGTAATTTTACCGTTCCCATATGCACTGATGAAACGAAAGTTTGTCAGATAAAATGTTTTTTAAATTCTGTCTTAATTTCCCCCGGAGGCGTCTAAAAATAAACGTAATTATGTATTTCCAACAGGCCAAATAGGCAGAAAAAATTTAAATCAGCCGCGAGTGTGAATTAGTCGAACGTCCAATAATTAACTTGTGACCACCCCCGGTTCGTGTTCAATGCGCGAGCGAGCCTACTCTGTTAACAAAAATTGTAGATACTCAGTGTATCGTTATTGGCTAAGGTATTTACGTTATTGCCTTTGGTAAGTATGTTAACCGGATTATCTTGTGAAAATTCGCGCAAGTCTTCAATCATGTAGTTGCTCGGATTTTAGCTTGCGAGTTTATAATTGTGCCGAATTATATGCGTAATTACGATAGCGTGTATATACAACGTGGTATGCACAAAATGGTGGGTATCGCCTACATTAAAGCTAAGCCTTTTCGTAGGTGGGTAATGCGAATAATAATGAACAAATTGACTCCACAATTAGTTTTACAAATAAGATAGGTAAAACTAAGAAACCAATAAAACTACCAGTGCATATAAGAAAAACTATTCAAGAAATGAAGCGAACAAGCACTGGTGTACCGCTCATCGATTAAAACGTATTAGTAGCGTGAACTGACAAGCAAGTAAACAGTCTACATTCTACCAAAGATGTATACTTTCGTTTAATCTACAATTATGCTTAAAAGCGGCTAGGTAATTGCTTATCATGCATTTTTTGCATATAAATGGGTGAATTCCTTGTGGCTAAAGATAAGCGCATAATATGAAAATTAATAACTTTGACCGATCAGAATGAGCCGACATTAAGTTACAGACTGGCAGCATATTTGCAATTATGCATTAGGTACTGCGCATCAAATAAAAAATTCGTTTAATTATGACCAGAAGGATAAACCAAATGCAGCATGAACGGAAAGTATAATCTCGTGCACATTCGTTTGGTGCTTACTGGTGACTCATCAGTAGTAGACGGTATTACGCCCTTTAACCACTATATATTTTGGTGAGGAATGTGGGATAATAGGACGGTACAATCTCCAAGACGAATGTGTAAACATAAAATAGTGAAGCTAACATCATATAGTCTACGACAATGCGACTCCAACTCTAACTCACACTATACAATATATATACAAAGTCTGTAAAGGATACTAACACTATGGCTATTGTGTTAGTAACCGATATCAACATTATTGCACCGAAAAGGTACATGGTACTAACACTATGTTTTACATGTCAGTATATGGTACAAACATGATGGATATCAATCTATGCTATAGTTCACCGACATTGAGAATTACAACTATTTCCGAACACCTGTTACTCCAGTAAATCCATATCCTCTGGCCTCGATCGATATCAGTTATCACATTTCGCGGTAAGCATGACATCATTCAATTCAATATTAAACAGTTAAATACTGTTTGTGGTGGAGAACTAATATATATGCAAGTATGTATTAGGTGTTGCGAACCTAGTAACAAATTAGTTCAGTTGTGACCAGAAGGATAAACCAAAGGCAGCATGAACGGAAAGTATAATCTCATGCACATTCGTTTCGTGCTTACTGGCGACTCATCAGTAGGAGCCGGTATTACGCCCTTTAACCACTATATATTTGGTAGAAGAATGCGGGATAATAGGACGGTACAATCTCCTAGACGAATGTGTAAACCTGCAGTAGAGTAGCTAACATGGTATAGTCACGAAAATGCGACTTCCACGATAACTCACACTATATAATATATATATACCGAGTCTGTAAAGGATACTAACACTATGGCTATTGTGTTAGTAACCGATACCATCATTATTGCATCGAAAAGGTACATGGTACTAACACTATGTTTTACATGTCAGTAAATGGTACAAACATGATGGATATCAATCTATGCTATAGTTCACCAAAATTGAGAATTATAACTATTTCTGACCACCTGTTAATCCAGTACATCCATACAGTCTGGCCTTGATCGATATCAGTTATCCCATTTCGCGGTAAACACGGCATAATCCAATTAAATATATAACAGTTAGAGACTGTTTGTGTCGGAGAACTATTATATATGCAATTGTGTAATAGGTGTTGCGCACCTAGTAACAAATTAGTTCATTTATGACCAGAAGGATAAACCAAAGACAACATGAACTGGAAGTACAATCTCGTTCACATTCATTAGTGCAAAGTGAAATAGGAACGGAAGCTTATGACAAAGTTGGCATAAATTAAAAGTATAATCTCATGTGCACATTTGTTTCGTGCTTACTGGCGACTCGTCAGTAGGAGTCGGTATTACTGCAATCCATCATTTCTTGACCAAATATATGGTGTGTTTTTGACATAGTGCCCTCACCCATTGATTAATCGCGATTAAGCACGAAATGTAAGTGCTTATGAGATTATACATTTTATTTAGGCTGACTATGTCATAGTCTTCCGGTCCTATTTCAACTTACTTACCTTAACCATAAATTTATAGATGGTAGGTTTCAGCATACAAGAACATGTAACTTATCGAATACTGTACTTTTCACAACAATAAATGAAGTACATCAATCAAGGTAACGAGCTTGAAACATACATCAGTCCCATTATCTATATACATTTGTCAATATAATCTAGGCACTGTATGGTGTACAAAATGCAAATTTTCTAGAATACCGACTTCGTCCTTATCGGATGCATTTCATTTACTGTCCATAATTTGCCGCGGACAGGAATAGAACCTGGTCCCGTCTGCTTTGGAATCTGCTCATCTCACCTTTGGGCTAATTAATGTTTCCAGATTAGACTTTCCCTTATGTGGAGCCTATATGGCGTCTCTTTAGATCTAAAGTTCGAATTAACCACCCACACTCCGTCATTGCAGAACAGACACCACGCTACCTGGGCAAGTGATATTCAATTGACCAGTTATACAAATAAACTAGAATCGGTTGCGAGAGAGGCGATAATAATTAATTAAATCAAAGTTGTGAACTCGAAGCAAACATCAGTCCTATGACATACATATATTTCACAGTATAAACTAAGCACTTTATTTTATTCGATTAATTAATAAAAAGTATTTCCTCAGTGGATGAGAATAAGCTTAAAATTATTGCAATTCCTCGTCCTCTGATTTGTCAAAAGATATTTTACTATTAATAAACAATTATTGCTTCCGATCAAATAATTCCTCTCACTCTATTATGTCAGGAACGTGGTTAAATTTAGTTGATAGGCTACTTGCCATTCTATCCAGAAAATCGCTGGTAATGGTATAATTCTGCATATTAACGACATTATCTGCTTGCTTCTTCTTCAGTCAACTTGCTTTGAATTAATCGCGTTTCCTGCTTTAATTTGCAGACAATGGAAACGTTTGTGAGCAATTAGAGACGCGATACAGCATTCCTAGTCACACAGTAACACGCTGGAAATTAATTTTGTCTGCATTTTTGTGCTGTTCGGAATATCAATTACCAATTTTCGCTATAGCATAATTTACTAGCCATTTGTGAATTTTTATTTTTAAACTGTGACATAATAGACACGCTCAGAGTTTATTATCGAGTAACAAACGTTTTTTTCTTCAATTCATTTGTTGTCTATTCAACTGTGAACATGAATGCACCAGCATTCGCGCGACTATTTCAATTTTAGAAATTTCCGTATTGCTAGTTTTTTAGCTGGTGTCAAATATTTCACTCGTTACAGGCGCAAACCAGAAATTGCTTTCAAATTTAGTAATATTTTTTGGACAAAGCCGCTTACAATCAGGCAAGTTCGCTTGTTTTTTGGATATTTCAGGCTTAAAACAATGCGAAAAGATAACAAAATAATTGCTTTGAAACAACCTCAATATGTGTATAAATTCCGAAGTTTGGGCGCAGCTTGACTGCATTTTATATTTGTTTAATATTTCCATTTGCTTAAGCAACTACTTTTGTGTATTTGTTTGCTTATTACGTTGGTTGAGGCAACGCCGGCTCATGACATAACACTTCCTTTGAAAAGGATTGCAATATTCTAGAAAATAAATTGCGTAAGAAATTTAGATTTTGTATTTAACGCAAATCGATGTAGCGGAGATGATGGTCCGTCAGGAAGCCTGCTAGCTGATGCCTACACGTTCTATATGGCAAAATTAATACTTCAAATAATTATTCAGGAATCCTGCAATACATAGCAGAGTTATTTTATTGATAAGGTGATGTACAAACAAGTAACATACTTAAATATCATATTCAGCTTATTCACGAGCGCCAAAGCTCTCAGTCTAACGCACTGACATTCCTTGACGTATTCACATGGAGAGAAAGGAAGATTTTAGTTTAAATAGGAAAATAAATGAAATAACATACATAGACGGAACAGTACATGCGAGGCTACAGCGCGACAAAAGTTTTCTACGAATAAATTTGATACGCCATTTATCCTACCGAGTAAAGCAGGTCTGTTCTGACGAAAATTAATGCCAGATACTTGCGGTGCAGAAAACAACTTTTTACAGAAATGAGCAACCAGGAATATTTATTGAAGCAAACATGAAGCACAAATAATGCCAAAAAATAAGCGAATCCGCCACCAACCATAGGACAATGCGTTAGTTTACTGTGCAAGGAGGACGCCCAAATCATATTATTTACCTGACGAATTAAGAAAAATCAGTGACAACCTGGATTCCTAATAAGGAGCTGATATTCTTTTCTACAATAAAAACGATTGATTTACATAAATGTAAACGAAAAGCTCTCTGGCATTAAGCAGTCTAATATTATGCATTTGATACACATGCAAAATCTAATCGGAGCGATAATTAGAATTCTAACTGTCAATTAATAAATTAGCGAATCTGAATGAATTTAAGATCAATCATAGCTAGCTAATTAGCGAAATTTTCCGAAATAGACAATCAAATTTTTAAATAACTTAACAAACATTAGTTGCGGTCTTCATATAAGCACCTGACCCATTAATTACTTACATATGTCAGTATAAACTAATAATTATATAGTGTAGAAAAGGCAATTCATCCAGTAGACTCGTTTTATCCTTATTGGGAACTCACGTACTGGCCAGAATTTGCCGCGGACAGGGTTCGAACCTGGGCACGTCTGCTTCGGAAACTGGTGCTCTAACCACTGCCACACACTACACTACACACAATTTTCAGTTATATACTAACTATTGTAACTTGGTTAGTCTATTTTTCCTTTAGGTGGAGCTCATCCGGCATCCATTTAGACTCAAAATTCCAACTAAACCTCCAAAATCTGTCATTTATGAACAGACACCACACTTCACAGGGAAATGGTATTGAGATGAACATTTATATAATTAAACGAACATTAGTTGCGCGGGCCTTGATAACAATTACTATAATCAAGGTTACGAACTTGATATAAACCCTTGGTCCATTAAGCACATACATTTTGTCAGTATAAACTAAGAATTGTGTAGTGTAGGAAAGGCAATTCATCCAGTAGACGGGTTTCGTCCTTATTGGGAACTCGTCACGTACTGGCCAGAATGTGCTGCGGACGGGACTCGAACCTGGGCACGTCTGCCTCGGAATCTTTTGCTCGAATTCTTAAAGTAGCCTTGCGGTGAGTAGTTTGCGCATGGATGGCTCAGTGGCTATAGCACCAGATACCGAGGCAGACGTGCCCAGGTTCGAGCACTGTACGCGGCTCACGCTTTTCCTACATCATACAATTCTAAGTTCATACTGACAAATGTACTTAAAGGGTCAGGTGTTTATATCAAGATTGCAACCTTGATTATAGTAATTGGTATCACCGCCCGCGCAATCAATGTTCGTTTAATTATATAAATGTTTACCTTTTCAATTTGCGGATGGGGCTATTCTGAATACTACTGATAGACGACTAATAATGATAAAGTCGATGTTGTAGGTGTACGGTCAGATTATACTAATTACCAATATGTAATAACATCCTGTCATTTGTATTAAAAATAATTTTGATCCAAGTGAAAAGCTAACACACAACATATCCATAGACATTTTTTTACCTTTAGCATTAATAATAGGTGGCTTTTTAAACTATAGAAAAATAAATTTCATGCACAATATGTAATAACAATGAGGCAACGATTCTAATGGAGGAAAAATAAAATTACTGCAAAAATGAAAATGGCAATATAAGAAAAATCCGGTTATAATAATCACAGTTATAAAAGTTAAACGATTAAATTAACTAAAAAAAATACCAGATGAAGCGACAAGTGTCTAAAAGCACTACACGTAGTAAAACAAATCTGAAATAACGTAGGCACTCGAAAATTCTGTTTCAATTGAATTTAAAATATTAGCCTTCACCATAGAAAAGCAATGCTAAATACTTCACTTGGCTATAAAGGGAGGGGATTTGTTCCAAAAACATAAGTGCCAATTACAATAACATTTGCTACTAACAACAAGTTGACAATATCAACTCTAAATTATTCGGATCTGTAAAGGAAAGTAGATAAAAACAGAATTTCATTAAACGAATGAATTACGAAGCAATTCAAAAAGCAGTAATAGCGAAAATGTAAATCAGTGAACTTACATTAAAAATCGAAATGCAAATATAAATAAATAAATAATAATTTATAAATATTCTAAAATAGTTATGTTTGGAATATAATTTTTTTTAAATAAAAATTACGATTACAGTATAAACTTAAAACGAGACCACCTTCAACCTAAAGCTAAAAATAACTTCACCATTAGAAATAATAATAAATGAAGGTTATCCTATAAACGCCAAATAGAAAAAACGAGATGAAAGAGACGCATAACGAGGTGAACATTAATTTATTTATAAAATAATCACATATTTCTAAAGCATTTTTCTCATATAGGTAATACAATTAAGCAATCATTGATTGCGCGGTTGGTGGTAACAATTCTTTAAATCAAGTTTGCGAGCTTGAAGTAAACACCAATCACATTGTATTCAACCAGTTGTCGAACAACATAACAAATCTAACGCCAGACGCAACGCACTGACGCGTTTCGACCTTCCATGATCATCATCAGAGTACGACGGCAAACTGGCTAGCGAGGATCAGACCGAAATGAATATATATGGAAAGCAAAATTAGATATGCGGCTCTCACCTCCGGGTTTGATCCTCGATAGTCGGTTGCCGGAGTCGGCCACTCGCGATGATGGTCATGAAGTCGCATCGCGTTGGCACAACTGTTAATGTTGACCCGCTGTTGTTCGTGACTTCAGTTAATAAATAAGGGATTGGTGTTTATTTCAAGCTCGCAAACTTGATTTAATGAAATGTTACCACCACCAGCGCAATCAATTATTGTTAAATGGTATTGTTTTTGCCAGAATTCGCCGTGACCGTGTCACGAACCTGGGCAAATTTACGTTGTTCTAATGAACGCATCCATTGCGTCACACCTACCACACACTACATGCAATTTTCACTGATGCACCAACTGTTATTTTGACTAGCCGTTGCTTTGGTTGGTGCCTATGTGAACACTCCTGTGACCTAATTTCGTAACTGGCCTCCCTCGACATTTGGTTGCAGAACAGACAGGATGCCACCTAAGGAAATGATATTTATGTCAAGTTTTGTGGCGGGATTTTGATTAAATATGCGTTGGCGATCGCAGTGCAGACTCGTTTTTGGTCATAAATTTGGAATTCGGGATTGCGAACACTTTTCTAGAACGAGGCATAGTACATTAATGTGAGGTATACATTTTCAATATTTACTACCGTCTCTATTTTAATGTTTCCTTAAATATCACAGCAACATCAGTTTCACGTCCGAGCATGAGCAGGACTATTGTGTACCGTTCTCGAATGTGCTCATTAAGAAAGAAGTTAATAGTAAATTAATAATAACCATAGAACAAAAACCAACCTGGTCCGTAAACGAATTGCATTCTAACAGTTTTGTGCGATTTCGGTGTAAATTATCAACAGTTCGTGGCTGTTTATCAGGAATCGATAGACTCGTTAGTGCAGGTTTAAAAATAAATTTTATTTTTAACCGATAAGCAGTTTAATGTTTGATGCTTTCCTAGATGCTTGATTGAGAAAATTGTTAATAGTGAACATCAAAAGAAACAAACGTGCGGGGGACCAGACATGCAAGCAATTTAATTAATCAACTTATCTAATATGGACGCTGTTTATCGCACAACTATGAATAAAGCTGAATTGGCTTCAACACGTACATTTAATGCAGCTAAAATACGTGTTTAATTAAACGTAACACTCTTGACGTGACCGGTAATTAAATAGAATCACGTGTTGATGTTGACCCAAAAATTTCAACGTTATTTCGGACGATCGACTAGACGGTTAACAACCATAGTAAAATAACATAACAATTTAGACTTGTATTAAACCAGATGGTGAATACATACCTGCAAGGGCGTAACGCA